>JAUTXX010519520.1:0-11496 GCA_032273605.1 Panulirus laevicauda | reverse complement strand
ACTTGACCACTAATCTAGGATTTTCAGATCATTTTGAATTGTCTCTTTTTTGACTCTGGTGAATAACATGGTATCTTGTCAGTAGTGATGTTTCATACAGGTTATTAATGTATTTGATAAACAGAAAATATCCACTGGCAGAGCCCTGTAGGACACTACTAGTGACTTTTGCCTGTTGGGAGTAGTTATCTCCAAGTCAAAAATACCTTGTTTAATTAATGAGGAAGGCTGTAAAAATATTGAGGGTTTTTATGTCAATCCCATGGGCCTTTATCTATGATAATTGTTAATAGGGCACAGTGTTAAAGGATTTTTTATTGTCCCAAGAAATAGATTAGCACCATGTTCTTTGTCAAGGGCTTTTGTCCATAATTTTAGTACTTGAAGTAGATTTTTGAGATAGGATTTGTTTCTTAAAATGCCATTTTGTTGTACTGTGATCAACTTGTAAAGCTCCAAGTAATTTAAACTGCATCACTAAATATACTCCTAAGATCTTGCAGATAACACTGTTAAGATGTAAAGATATAACCCATATCACCATATTTTATGTTTTACTGGGTTATTTTCTTTGGATTATTTGTATACCTTTTAACTTTTACCACACCAGTCTGTGAGAGTCTGATATCTTCCATAGTCACAAACAGCCTCAAAAGGACCCATTAGTCTGTTGCTATGTGCATTCCTTTGTATTCAGTAAGATATGATGCTCCAAATCATGATCTGTAACTGATTGAGTGTTCTAAACCCTATACTATCCTTGCAGAATAAAATCACTTGTTATGCAAAGCTTACAGTGATGTGAGCTCAACAAATGAATTATCGAACACTTTCTCACCTGCAGCAATTACTTTGCATTGTATGTAGTGGAAAAAACTATTCCAAACAAGGAACCAAACAATCTAGTGATTGCTGCCGATGGACCAGTGCTCTACAAATTGAGACGAATTCATTGATGTGATTTTGGCAATTGTTATTTGCTGTTGTACTGGTACCATGAACTTAGGTATTTTTCAGAGAAGGAAAATTGTGTATTATGATTGATTGTAAGTGTAATTCACTGCAAAGGGCATAAATTTGACCAAACAGCTAAATTGCATGGTTGTATTAAGAGATAATTAAAATTCATATTGGTAAGTGTTTTCTCACTTTACACTAGCATATGTCAGTGTATTTGCATACTTATGATTATGTAAGTTGTGGCAGTAGAGTCATATCTACCCAACTGTTTTACCCTTTATGAGGTACTGGCATATTTCATTTTCTCAGGTGTCTTGATGACGTATAACATAATCTAACTTGTTTTTGCAACTCCCAGGCAAGAAGAATAGCTACTTGCCAGTACTTCGTGAAACTTGGATCAATCCTAGGTTCTCTGGGTTATCCAACAAACTTATCCAAAAATTGTGTCCTTTTTTGCTTTTTTTTTGCCTTGATATATGTCCATTTGTTAATAATCTATATCTCCAGCTAGCATGGTAAGTATAACAAGAATGGGGTGGTACTGACCTTAGTCTTTGTTGACGTATGAGTATTTTTCGATGTTTATAGAATGAGAGTAATGTATCATTGTATCACAAAAATCACCTCAACCAGAATATTGTACTGTGTTTGTGCCAGTTTTGATCAATTTTTTCCATTCTCTGCACCCTGGTGGAATTGTCACACGTATGTATGAGTTTTCCTTGAATGTAGCACTATTTTTGTTTAAAGTTTGAAATATATTGCCTTATATCACTTGCACAATGCATAAACCTGAATTAAGATATCACATGCATTAATATCTAAGGATATGGTGGAAACACACTTTGCATGCTCTGAAGCTATAGCATGTGTACTGAGTTTGGCAGTCTTATATTTACCCAACTTATAGTACCTATCATTAAAAAATGAAACTCATTCAGGCTTCGCAATGGAAAAGACTCCACTGAAGCTGAAATTGAAGCTAGGTGTTGGAGGTCCTTCTACTCCTGAACAGAAAAAAGCTTCACCAGCGCATCCCACAATTATCTCCAATATGGGTGATGAGGATCAGGGACAGGTTGTGTCAGAGGAAGAAGTAGAGGAGGAGGAGTGTGCTGAAGATGGTCAGGTGAGATATTGTTGCAATTTATCTGTTGGCATTGGACAAAGTCACACAGCATAAGTCTTTACTAAGTGGTGGATAAAGATATAATTTTTTGTTCAACAGATATATTATTTTCTAATGATGTTCCAACACCAGAATTTTTTGTTGATGCCATTAATAGCTTTTAGTGTTGATATTAATATCTTCAGCAAGTATAAGAAACAGAAATTTTTCTACTGGTATTATTATTCTTTTGTGTATTTCAAGTTAGGTTAAGAAATATTTTCATGTTAGAATGTTCCCTAGAGTATGCTTTTTTTATTAGGTGGATGTGAAAAAAGTCCTTCTGAGATATTGTACTGTAACTACATTGTCATAAGAAGGGAAATGAACATAATATGGCACATTAATTCATTAAGTGATATAAGTTACTGCAGTTATGCAGAAAATTAGAGAGAGCTTAGAAGATTTGATTTTTCTACAAGTTCATTCCAAGTTTGATATCTTTTTTACTTTAAATATTTGAACATAGTAGACCTGTAGTTCATTAATTAAATCACTTATATCATGTACTGTACGTTTATGAAAAAAAGTATTTGAAAATGCAGTATGGCTCTGAAGACTTTATTGTCACACTTGTCTGTAAAATTTCAAACTTATTTTTTTTTATTATTATTTACATTGTTTAATGGAGCATTGGCTTAAATTTTGCAGATAGCGACACACGGCAAAAATGGCTGATGACACCAACATCAGTACATCACTATTATTTTCTATATTGTCTATGATGTATGAAAGTTGTATTAGTCTTATTTAAGTATAATCAACAAGTTCTTTGTGCTATTTTAACTATACCATTTCAGCAAGGGGAGGAGGAGCTAGTTGTGGAGGAGGAGGGAAGGTCACGATCACGGCATTCACACCATGATGAAGGAGCACGGTAAGTGCCTTGATTGGCTAGAAGTCAAAGTTGTCTTTGTACTTTTTGCTGTACTTACTTTCAAGAACAGCATTGTATAAGATTGTATCACATGTTTTGCATGATGTTCTTCAGTTCATCACAGATACATAAAGTCTTTGATAGTGAGAATTGTAATAATGAAGCTACTTTTTGAATGATCACCATAGTCAAAATAAGGAATTTTTGTTCCTTCTCCTTCCTTCTTCATGTTTGTGGCATTGATACTATGAGGAATTGGTATTTGCCTATGCAAACAAGTTGAGATCAGAGCATGGAATTGCTGTAGGATATAGCATTCAAAGCAAAGATTCATTGTTGCTTGTCTGGTTAGAATAGAATTTATATGGCCATTGTATTCAAAATTGACTTTATAAAAGTATTGTCATTAGAGTCTTATGGGTCATATCTATTTGGCTCTGATTTTCTTTAGATTTCTCATGCTTCTTGATTTTTATCACCATGTCCCAAATTAGCAAGGGAGTGTCAGGAAGAGATGAAGAAAGGCTACATCCGCTCATTTTCATCCTCTAGCAGGCATGTGTAATGCACTGAAATCACAGCTTCCTATGCACAACCAGGCCACACAGAACTTTCTTTGGTTTATCCTGGACGCTTCACATGTCCTGGGTCATTGTACTGACAGCATGTCGGCCCCAGTATACCACATTTTTCTAATTCACTCTATCCCTTGCATGCCTTTCACCTTCGTGCATGTTCTATCCCTGATCACTGAAAATCTTATTCACTCAATCCTTCCATCTCCAATTTGATCTCCTATTCTCCTCGTTCTTTTCATTTATTACTCATATATCCTTTGTCAACCTCTCCCCACTCATTCTCTCCATATGTTAAAACTATTTCAGCACACCCTCCTCAGATCTCCCAACCACATTCTTTTAGGCAGAACATTTGTGATGAGAAAAGAAAGTTGAGATGAATTCACCTCCATTTTCTCCCAAATTGAAGGAGTAAATCTGTGAACCATTTTGACTTCTGGGAATAGTTTTGTTGTGACAGTAATGTGTAAAACAGTAACTAATTAATTGATATGATTTTGTCAGTTGTTATTTGCTAATATGATGGCACCAGTGGATCAACTGTTCCTGTAAAAGGTGAATAAATTTGTCTGGGCTTGGCAAAAGCAAAATAAAATCATCTGGCATGAGCTAGAATCAGTCCCAAAGTGAAGCATTACTTTGACCTGGGGGCCCTCAAAAATCTGTATAAAATCATCTGGTGATAATCAGAATAAAAGTCCCAAAGTGAAACTTTAGTTTGAAGACCCATAGTACCTGTAAAAGTTGAAAAAGATCGTCTGGCAACAGAGGCTCCAAAGCTTTATTTTAATGACCCTTGGGCCCCGCAAAAGTTGAATAAAATTGTCTGGCATCAGCTAGAATAAAATTTTCAAAGTGAAGCTTTAGTTTAATGACCCTTGGGCTGCATAAAAGGTGAATAAGTTATCTGGTGTCAGCTAGAATAAAAGTCCCAAAGTGAAACTATAGTTGATGACTCATGGGCCCCGGAAAAACTAAAAAGAACTACTGGCATGAGTTGAAATAAAAGTCCCAAAGGAAAGCTGTAGTTTGATGACCCTTGGGTCCCACAAAAGCTGAATGAAATTGGCTAGTGTCATCTAGAATGAAAGTCCCAGAGTGAAATATGAAGTATGAAATATGAAATAGTTTGGCTTCAGGTAGAATGAAAGTCCTAAAGTGAAGCTTTAGTTTGATGACCCATGGGCCTCACAAAAGCTGAATAAAATCATCTGGCCTCAGTTAAAATTAAAGTACCAAAGGGAAGCTTTAATTTGATAATCTCTCGGCCCCACAAAAGCTATATGAATTCGTCTCTCAACCAGCTAAAATAAAGATATTAAAGTGAAGTTTTGGATAGACAAACCCTTGGGCCCTGCAAAAAATGAAAAAAATCCATTTGGCGTCAGTTAAGATAAAAGTCCCATAGTGAAGCTTTAGTTTGACGACCAGTGGGCCCCGCTAAGACCATATAGAATTTTTTAGCATCAGGTACAGTAAAAGTCCCAAAATGAAACTTCAGTTTGACAACCCTTGGGCTCTGGAAAAATTAAAAGAAAATAATTTTGCAGGATATAGAATTCAAAGTTATCATTCATTGTTGCCTCTTCAGTTAGAATAGAATTTATATGTTTATTGTATTCAAAATTAACTATTATAAAAGTATTGTCAAGAGAAGTTTGTGGGTTATATTTATTTTGGTGTGATTTTCTTCACATTTCTCTCTTTTTCATCACTGTATCCCACGTTAGTGAGGGAGTGCCAGGTAAAGATGAAGAAAGCACATCTGCTCACATTCATTTTTTTTAGCTGTAGTGTTTAATGCACGGACACCGTCGCTTCCTATACACAACCAGGCCCCACAGAACTTTCTTTGGTTTATCCTGGATGCCATGGTTTAGTCCATTAACAGCATGTTAGCTGCAGTATACCACTTCATTCCAGTTCACTCCATCCCATAAACGCATTTCACCCTGGTTCATATTCTGTCCCTGATCGCTCAAAATCTTTGTCACTCCACCTTTCCATATCTAATTTGGTCTCCCCATTCTCCTTGCTCTTAACACTTCTGATACATATATCGTCTCCTTACTCATTTTCTCCATATGTTAAACCCATATCAGCACACCATCTTCTGGTCTGTCAGTCACATTCTTTTATGGACCACAGTAATTTAATGTTTTTTTGGCAGGATATTGTGATGAAAGAAATTTGGAATGAGTTCATCTCCAGTCTTTCCCAGACTGAAGGAGTAAAGCTGTGAACCATCTTGACTTCTGGGAATCGTTAGATAGAGACAGTAATGGGTGAAAGTTGGCCTTATTTAGCAGTGTTAGGTCAAGATATTAGTAACATGGTACAAATGTAATGTATAATAAATGGAAACCCTGTTCATGTAGGAGGCTAGATTGCATATTTATCCTCAATATAATTTTGTTTACAGAGGCATGATTGTTATGACCTTGTATGAATATTTATTTTTGTGTTCATATTGAGAGTATCAGTGAGTTTCCAGTGAATAGATTGTTTTGCTTCCAGAGAGAAGCATAAGAAATCGAAAAAGAAGAAGAAAAAAAAAGAACGTGAGAAGGACAAGGAAAGACATAAGCATCGTCATCATCGGGAAAAGATAGAGGTAAATGCAGGGTTTAACACTTAAGCAATTTATAAACACTTGTACATAAGCTGCTGTTTTTTTCTGTGTTTAGTTTTTTAAGACAGAGGCAACTTGACAGTGCAAGAAGTGTTGTAGGAGGAAATAGCTTATATCACTGCTGTGAGTGTTGGAAGCAGCATGTACTAGATGCATACTGGAGGTTGCATAAAGGATCAGCCATCACCAAAGCCACATATATATTGTCTTGTATATGCTTACAAAGTTAAAGACTTTTGAACTTCCAATGATCCCTGGACTTTTCAAAGGGTATAGGATATTGTTAGCCCATGAATCTTGTCTCTCCATCTGCATGTGATAGTTCCTTTTTCATATTTCATTATATTTGCCATTGATTTCCTCAGGATATATCTCCATATCACTTGTTTAGTAAAGTTTGATTTTATTCTATTTACATATATAGGTTTGACTCATGGGCCAGAATTATATACAAGTGCATGGTGCATACTTCTCAGTGTAGGGATATGCATTCTTTTGATTTTAGATAACTAATAAGTAATTTGATTCAGGACTAACAGAGTTCATAAATGGCTGATTGTTGTCAGTAAAGTTACCAAGTGTTTAATTTATAAGTGTGAATATTCCAGTACATTATGATATCCAACAGTAGTACGTGTTTCACTTATGTTTGCTCCTTAGAAATGACCAGAGTAGAATTTCCCATATTAATCAGTTTGCTTGAGATAATCCTGATTGTACTGAATGGGGAGGAAGTTTCACACTTGGGGCCCCATCTCTTGAACATTCTCTACTGTCATTCAACCTCTTAGATTTATATGTTAAAGATCTGACTATTGTGTAACTCCTAATGTTGTTTTCTATCAGGGTGAGGATGTTACTGATGAACCACCCAGCAAAAAGCAGCATCTAGAGGTCAGTAGTTTAGGGACATCACCATCCAAGGAATCGAATTCTCCCCTTCCCAAGAGCAAAGAGCCTTCATCTGCTCTTAATGTAAGTTGCCTGAAGGAGGGTCTGTAAGGAGAGGTTATTGTCTTTGAGGGCAAATATGGGATGTTTGATGATATAGTAGTCCATGCAATGTTGTATGAATGCAAGTCTGAGGCTGTTAATTCAAATGCAAGGAGGAAGAAGGACACATTGGAAATGAAGGTTATAGAAGGTGGAAAAATTTCAAGCTATATGGCATTAAAGTTAGGAGACTCCTTGTCCCAGGGGTGAATAATGGGAGTTTTTGCATGATAATAGGTACAAACACCACCCTTGGAACAGAAATGATGATAGAAATTAAGATTGGAGATATGATATTGTAAAGGAGTAGCATCCTTAGACACTTTACTTTGAGAGAAAAAGAGCAGGGAAAGAAGTTGATACATGGTAATCTACAAAGGGAAGTTTAGATCTTTGAGGCCATGAATGTTACAAAAATTGGGTTGTGTACAAAAGAGTGAGGTAGGGTCCAGTTGCTTAATGTTATTCAAGGGGGCCCTTGTTGACCAGTGGCACTGTTCTAGTATGACACCAGAGAATCCGGTTTATATGTTACTGCCATGATTTCTGTATAAGAGGAAGAATAAACTAGTGTTGAGAGTAAAGGGTTATATGTTATACATTGTTAAGTGCTGTGTTAGAGAAAGAGAGGGTATATGGATTAAATGCCAGTAAGCCATGTGTTGGTGTGTTGTGCCATCATCACTAACCATACTAATACCTTACTTGTATCTCTGGTGTTTGCTGTTATGGATTTGTACTCTTATTCTATCACATGCATTTAGGAATTATGTTTAATGAAAGAGGTGCTACTGATATAAATACTTATGTTGGAAGCTTTTAATTTTTTTTTATTCTATAACTCACAACAGCAACTTCTTGAGCATCTGTTGATGTTACTGGAGAAGAAGGATCCGCAGCAGTTCTTTGCTTGGCCTGTCACTGATGCCATTGCCCCAGGTTACTCCTCCATTATATCTAACCCCATGGACTTCTCAACCATGAAACAACAGATTCAGAACAATAGCTACACCACTCTGAAGCAGTTTAAGGTTAGACTTCATTTTGTTTTGACACTCATTTTATCAAGACCGTATGCAGTAAACTAAATTTTTTTTTAGACTGTTTAGAACTTTGTAATCATTTTGGATCATTTGATTGAGTACATATTCATTATTGGTACTTGTATGTGGTTTATGATTTTGGTGTGACTCATGGAAAATAATTTTCCCAGCACAAGTCATCTTGCCATGAAGGTCTTCTCTGGATGCTTGTGGCTAGCTTTTGCTGTGTAAAGTAGAAATACACTGAAAGTCGTTACATCTGATGTGATGTTAACCATGATTGTCAGTGTTCATGAGACAACAGAGAATTCTATGTATTTTACTTACACAACCTTATTGCTGATAATAAGCATTTGAAAGATATATTCAAGAGACTGAGATTTTGGTGAAACCAAATACTAAGGCTCAGACAGTATATGAGTAGGTTTGACTTTTTTTTTGTCAGATGTTTAGCATCAAGATCCTGTGAATGTATGTACATCTGATTAGTGAAGACATCTCATTAAAACTTTTTCATTTTAACATTTAAGGGTCTCAGATTCACAGATAATGCCTTTCTCTTTTGTAGTCTGACTTCGAGCTCATGTGCAACAACTGCATGACCTACAATCAGCAAGACACGATTTACTACAAGGCTGCAAAGAAGCTATTGCACATTGGGCAAAAATTCATGGTTCCTGAGAAACTTTCAACACTGAAACGTGAACTACCCCTAATGACTACTCTTACAAAAGATCAGGTAATATTAAATGACTACATTTGTGCTTTGCATTATATTCTCTGTATCCGGGACAAACTACTCACAGTCCACTGTGGTTTTTCATGCAGAATGCACTCCATACACCCTCATCCCCACAAATTTTCACACCCTGAGTTCTTCCCTTGTACTTCAATGGTTACGTAATAGTTTGTTTCATAATGTAGCAGATGCAAGTACATGTGTGAGAGACTTTGAGTGCCTTAAGACCTAAACTTGCAGGAGAGTGTGATGCTATCTGTCTATATTTCTGACATTCATTTCCATTGGGAAGTCCCTCAAGGGGGTGGCCATGGCAAAACAGTCTCCTTAACTGGTGAACTCCAGTGCTCCTTTCAAGCCTGTAGCGTCATACCCTTAACAAGCCACTGACAGAGAGCAGCTCAAGTGCAGTTTATTCAGAGGCTCATGTCTTGTTTCTAATGATTACTACTACCTAATGTTATTACATGATGTTCCAACCTCTTTCTACCTAATGTTCCTTCCCACTATTTCTACCTAATGTGTGAGGCTTTTTCTCTTTTGATATCTTGTTGTGGAATATTTGTTTCACAAATACGTTAAGTTATGCTGAACAATCCAAAATTATGCTCATAGAACTGTTGAAGTTAGATCTCTGTTTGGCAGTAAAAGTCAGCTCTATTTTCATGTATTTTTTCAGTAACATCAAATGAATTACTCATCATTGCTATTATTTTCTACATTTACCCAAAGCTTGGTTTTGATGTCAACCCTACTCTCTCCAGTGGAGAAATAGATGATACCATGGATATGGAACCCTTGGAGTCTATGGATGAGGACACAGATAGCAAGGAACCACAGAGGTGAGTAGCATCGTACATGGTCATGCTTACCCATGTCTTTGAGTGTAATATTGCTATAAGCATCATAATTTTGTGATTTTGTATTTTGTGTGAAATAGGTTGAATGGCAAAAACAATATGATTTTGCTTTCTGTAGCAGATTTGAAGCAGTACAAGATGATATGACCTCAGAAGAGATCTTAGAACAAGTTCAGAATGCTGCTTGTGAGGCTGCAGAGAAACTGACTCAAAAGAAACCAGCCAGTACGGTCAGTTTCAATTTTCATAGTACCTCAATCAATCATCATCAGCCCTTAAGCATGCTCCTGTAGTTTTTTGGATGCATCATGCCAGATCTCTGACCCACACCATAATCTACAGATACCTCCATGAAGGCACCCCTTTCTCACACATATGCTATCAAGCCAAGCTTGTACATATGCACTCTAGTCTGTCTGTCTTTCTTTTCTTACCCTTGGACCCTCTTTGTATCAACTCCCAGTCACTTGACACAGATACAGTGTTTTAGTTATAATCTCATTGTTTTTTCTTTCTGCAGAGTGTCCAAATCACTTTAGTAAACCATTGTGTATTATGAAGTGTGAGGATAGACCTGGTAACTCTCTATGATATTCATACACTACTTTAATATTAACATCCTGGGAGTTCTTGTTGCATCGTAATGAATGGATTAATCATCAAAGAAATTAGAGTTATATACAAGAAACTTAGGCCTTTGGATACTGTAGTTAGTGTATAGGTCCTTCAGGAAAGCTAGGGAGAATGATTTTTCTAAGAAAGTGCTTAAAATTTAATCATGTATAATGCTAGATTTATATATGAATCTATATGATAAGTGAAATGATGTGTGTAAATGAGACTTATGTTTGTTCCTGACATTTTCTCGCAGTAGCAGGAAAGACTGTCAAGTGTTAATTAGAATCGGGGATTAATTAGATTTTTTATTATTATCGTACTTAGTCGCTGTCTCCCGCGTTAGCGAGGTAGCACAAGGAAACAGATGAAAGGAAGGCCCAACATACACATGTATATACATAAATGCCCACACATGCACTTATACGTACCGATACATTTCAATGTATACATATACACAGACATACATATATTCACATATATATATTCATACTTGCCTTGCCTTCAACATTTCATTGCCACCCCGCCACACATGAAAGTGGCACCCCCTTCCCCTTGTGCAAGGTAGCGCTAGGAAAAGATGACAAAGGCCACAGTCATTCACACTCAGTCTCTAGCTGTCATGTGCAATGCACCAAAACCACATCTCCCTTTCCACATCCAGGCCCCACAAAACTTTCCATGGTTTACTCCAGATGCTTCACATGCCCTGATTCACTCCATTGACAGCACGTCGACCCCAGTATATCACATTGTTCCAATTCGCTCTAATCCTTGCATGCCTTTCACCCTCCTGTGTGTTCAGGCCTCGATCGCTCAAAATATTTTTCACTCCATCTTCACACCTCCAATTTGGTCTCCCACTTCTCCTCGTTCCCTCCACCTCTGACACATATATCCTCTGTCAGTCTTTCCTCACTCATTCTCTCCATGTGACCAAACAGTTTCAATAAACTTTTTTTGCCCTTTCAACCTTACTCTTTTTATTACCATGCATCTCTTACCCTTTCATTACTTATTCGATCAAA
>JAUTXX010519498.1:0-11497 GCA_032273605.1 Panulirus laevicauda | reverse complement strand
AGAAAAGGCCACATTCGTTCACTCTCAGTCTCTCTCTGTCATGTGTAATGCACCAAAACCACAGCTCCCTATCCACATCCAGGCCCCACAGACCTTTCCATTGTTTACCTCAGATGCTTCACATGCCCTGGTTCAGTCCATTGACAGCACGTTGCCCCTGGTATACCACATGGTTCCATTTCTTTCTATTCCTTGCAGTTCTCTCACCATCCTGTATGTTCAGGCCCCAATCGCTCAAAATCTTTTTCACTTGATCCTTCTACCTCCAACTTGGTCTCCCAGTTCTTGTTCCCTCTACCTTTGAGGTCTCCCACTTCTTGTTCCCTCCACCTTTGAGGTCTCCCACTTCTTGTTCCCTCCACCTTTGAGGTCTCCCACTTCTTGTTCCCTCCATCTCTGACACATATATCTTTGTCCAAACCACCCTTCTGTTCTCATTCACACTCTTTTTATTTCCATGTATCTCTCACCCTTTCATTACTTACTCGATGAAACCACCTCCCACCACATATTGTCGTCAAACATTTCATCCACTACAGCTGTATCATCTGCAAAAACAACTGACTCACTTCCCAGGACCTTTCATCCCCAACAGACTGCATACTCACCCCTCTCTCCAAAACTCTTACATTTACCTCCCTAATCACCCCATCCATACACAAACCGACATTCGCTGGGAACCAATTTCTTTCCTCTCTTCCTATGTTATATCCTTATATACCTTATATCTTAAGTAAAAACTTTCCACAAAGCATCTCTATCTACCGTATCATATGCCTTCTCCAGACCCATAAGTGCTACTTACAAATCCATCTTTTTTCTATGAATTTCTCACAAAAATTCTTCAAAGCAAACACCTGATCCACACATCCTTTACCACTTCTGAAACTGCATAACTAAAACTAATATTTCTGGGACAGAAGTCAAGAATCCAGGTTGTGGAAATGAGCTATTTTAGAGGAGCATGTGGTATGACAAGATGGAATGAAGAAAGAAATGGGGTGTATAAGATGTGCTATGACAGGGAATGAATTGTGGAGTGGTAAAGTGGGTAAAATATGTTTTAAGTTGGTCTGGGCATGTGGAGAGAATTTAAGACAGGAAGTTTACAAAGAGAATGTATAATAGTACAATGAAAGGGGTTTGATTCAGAAGAAGACCTCATGTGACATGGAGAAATACAGTTGAAAAGTATAGAATGGGGACAAATGGTGGAAGAATGCATGGAATGGTGTATGTAAGAGAGGCATTTAAGGACAGTGATAAATGGAGGAACAGGCATCAGAGATAAAGACAGAAAAATGTTTTTGAAGGAGGTACACGTGACAAAATCAAGAGTACAACTGGAACATTGGTTAAGGGGTCAAATGGGATGAAGAGCAGATGGAACGAGTATTTTGAAGGATTTTTTAATGTGTTTGATGACATGGTGGCATGTGTAGGGCATTTTAGTTGGGGAGTTATGCAAAGAGAGAGTCATGGCAAATGGTTTGGTAAAAACAGAAAATGAAATGAGGCAAGGCGGTTGGAGTGGATGGTACTGCAACTGAATTTCTCAAGAAAGGGGTTGATTGAGTTGCTAATTGGTTAGTTAGGATTTCCACTGTATGGTGAGGTGGCTGTATATTGGGAGAATGCATGCACAATATCAGTGCATAAAGCCATGGGGAACAAAGGTGAGCATTCAAATTACAGTGGTGTAAGTTTGTTAAGAGTATGTGGTAAGTTGTACGGGAGAGAGGTGACTTGAGAGGGTGGTGGCATGCACAGAGCATCAGACTAAGGAGAATAATGTGCTTTCAGAAGTGGTATACAGGATGTGTGGGTCAGGTCTTTGTTTTGAAGAATATGTGTGAGAAATATTTGGAGAAATATGAGGATTTGAATGTGAAGAAAGAATATGATACGGTTAATAGAGATGTTTTGTGGAAGATGTTATGAATAGATAGTGTAGGAAATCTATTAGATGCAGTAAGGAGTTTTTGACAAGAAAGTATGGCACGAGGGCAGTGTAGGTAGTGAGGAGGTTAAGTGGTTCTAGGTAGCAGTGGGTCTGCATTAAGGGTGTGTGAAGTCTTCATGGCTGTTTGATTTGTTTGTGAATAGGGTGGTGAAGGAGGTAAATACAAGGGTCCTGGAGAAAGGTGCAGGTATGCTGTCTGTATGGGATGAGGGGGCACTGGTGGCTGATTTGAGTGAAAAACTGCAGACATTGATGTCTTGAGTTTGGAAGTGTGACTAAAAGCAAGGTTATTAGGTTTAATAATGCAGAGACACAAAGGTTCTAAGAGCACAGACACGTGAAAAGGGAGGGCAAAAATGAGTATGTCTGAGAGTATAATATTCCCAGTGATATTGTATGGAAAAGAAGCATGGGCTCTAGATAAAATGTATGGAGGAGGAAGCATATGTTGGAAATTAAATGTTTGAGGTCAACGTGTGGTATGAGGAGGATTGATAAAGAAAGCAATGATAAGAGAGAGGCATGGTAAAAAAAAAAGTAAGAAAGACAAGGTAATAAGAAGAGTACAGTTGAGAAAGCTTAAGATGGTGCGCTGAAATGGTCTAGACATATGGTGAGAACGAGAGAGGAAACGTTGAAAAAGATAGTGTGTCAAACGTGCATGGGCCAAGGAGAATTTGGAGACTAATTTAATGATGGAAGGTTGGAGTGAAAAAAGTTTGAGTGCTTGGGGCCTGAAAGGCATGCATGGGATAAAGTGTATTGGAGCAATGTGGTATACAAGGGGCACTATGTTGTCAATGGAATGAATCAGGGCAAATGAAGTATCAGGGGGAAAACACTGAAAGACTGTGGGGCTTGGTTGTGTATAGGGGGGTGTGGTTTTGGTGCTTTATACTTGACAACTAGTGAATGGATGTGAACAAATGAGGCCTTTCTTTGTCTGTTCCTGCTTGCTACCTCACTAGTTGGGAAATGGCAAAAATGATGAAAGAAAAAAGTTATATCTAAAATATTAAAAATTCTTGTTGTAAAGATATACTTCTTTCCTGAAGGGAACACAATGAAACAGAATGGAAGAAACTGGTTCCCTATATCAATGACAAACAATAAAGGCTGAGCCTCCATAATCCACTAGCTTCAGTTGGATATAATTACATTCATATCAATGTAGCAGCTTGATTCTTAAAAAAATTATAATTAAATTCAGTTTCACTAAAAGACTTCTAATTCATATACCTCATCAAAATACTAATAAATGTGATACAGATTACAGAGAAGCAAAATCCAGCTGAGTGACTCTAAGTATAATCAGTTATTGCCCCCTTAATCTTCATAAATATAGTCAAAACCGAGTAGAAAAACCAAGTATTTTTTTGTGGTGGTAATAATTCTGGTAGTTCTAATGTACATCTAATGGATATAAGTATTCAGACAGACTTGTTGCCAATCAGTGCCAGTTATATGATAAACTAAAAGAAAAAGTAATAAAAGATAGTAGCACCAGATGGTATGCTTTAAGATAACATGAAGCAATTGAGCATTTCATACCTCCACTGAACAAACTATGGTAAAGTTCCAATCTTTTAAGATATAAATCATATCGTCATTAAAGCCATATATAAATTTTTTTTCTTACAAAAAAACCTGTGTAAAACAAGAAAATTAGCTTACACTAACTGCAAAGTGGTGTAAGTAAAAACTTACTGCTTTCTTATTACATAAGCTGACAAAAAATTTCCAGAGCATCTCCTTTAATAAACATATGAATATTTTGAACATCACTGATCAACTATTAAGGTGGAAGCACTGGTGAGAGTACATGGCATTACAATTTTCCTTCAATGCATAATGTTTTCTACACAAAAGCCTAGAATGCATATTATGTAGGCTGATGCATAACATATACTCAAGTATTATTTTTTGAATGTTTTATATCTTATACAAGAAACTGCATAAAATATTTAACTGACTACAACAGCTTTGCACATGGACAGCTTAACATGTAATGGATATTGGATATGTTAATGACAAAGAATTTAATGAGTACATCATCATACAAGACATAAGGCAACATAACAAGATCCCTTATGTAAAGCAAAGGAATATTTCCAGCTAAACTGTTATGAAGCTCATCTCTGAAGAATAATGACACATATACAAGTATACAACAGTGTGCATGAATTGTATTAAAAGGGTACTATTATTTTCTGTTACAGTTAAACTACAGCATATCTGTACGTTATGCATTAAACTTTTTTCTAAACCATTACAGAAATAATTTGCTATAAAGCTTCACAGTGTATTATTACTCCTGCTACTCAGTTTGACAGTTAGTATATACTAAATTCTATGTGAAGAGTACATTTGCTTTTATACTTACAGGCAATAATACATAAAATATTAAACAATGAAAAATTTCAGTTTATTCAATATCCAACTTATAAACATCATATAAACTCAGCCGCTGGACCTGGAAATCATTTCAATTCCTACTTCCGTAATTTTTGCAATAAAGAAATATTTAATATGAATGTTTATCACTTTGAATTATGCTACTTGGAGAGCATAATGTATACACATATAATTATACATCACAATCAAAAACTCTACATTCTCATATGGTATCCCTGTAGAATACATAGTCAGAATTTTTTACTGCAGGATGATATGAATCACACTATGAAGACATTCCTGAACCCACTCTCGTTAAATAAGGTCAGTATTTGGAGAGGAGTGCAGTTTATATAGGATATGTTGTAGCTTAGTTATTATGCCAACAGAGGTGGAGGTTTTATATTACCAAAAATGGGTGGGTAAATTTATGTTTGTGAAGTATCTTCAACTAATCAAATCCAATTTTTAGTATATTTTTTCTCAATGTAAATTATTAATCTTAATACATAGAACTATTCTTTTCAGCTTATTAGGTATATTTCTAGTTAAGGATTTTGAGATTTGAAGACTAATTAGATTGTAAGTCCAATTATCTCATCAGGTGACCAGTGATAAATCAGATACTGTAACTGGAAAAGTTGGATGTCAGGAAATTTCTTATTATAGTCTTATATATTAGAGAATTAAAAAAGAAAATATTAAGGCAATACTGTACTGTGTACACACCAAGAAAAGGAAGCCGAAGTTCCTTTTAAGCTCTTGCAATAAAGGTGTAGGTGAATTAATACCTCTACTTAAGTTGTCTCACCTATGCCCACTCATGTTCTAGCTTTTTAACCAACTCGCCTATTTCACTGTATTTCATAATGTAAAATTTCAGCTGAAAACTTATGCTTCCACTTCTTTGTACTGCTTTCTGATAAATGAGTAAATGTGCCATCACTGTTCATACCTGACATTGTGAATGGATTATTAATTTTTACTGATAAAGTTTCATAACCATGACAGCAGCCACTGAAAAATGCAACAAAACACATTTACAATGTAAACAAAGGCAACTATAGATGCTTCAATGGCAGTACTCTTAATGGCCATCACACTGAACATGTTCTATTTTGTTCTATTTAGATATGGCAGTTATCATATCTAAATAAAACCTGACAGACGGGTGGAATAATCAGATAACTGAGTCTGATAATGGATTCCTCTGTTGTCAAATTCCTTCTTAGATTTAGAGCTAATATTTTGGTCTGGCTCTCCAATAAAACTAAAGTAAATACTTCCTTAGGCTTCTGACCCGCACATATCAACATTTTATTCGTACATTATACCATTTTAATACTGAGCAAAATGACCCCTTCTCAATTTGTCTACCTTATGCAGTAATGAGAAATAACAAAGATATTCACTTGTTTTGGCTGACAAATTAGATGAAAAAAATGAAGTATGATGGGAATGAACAGGTAGTTCAGATACAAAGAATATGGATGTTAATTATGTTCAGAATATATAGAAATTAGTGAAGTTACTGGGGTGGCCAGAAAACAATCAGATTCAGATGGAGGAAAAATGTACACTTGTCACTGAAAAGAGTGCACATGGTGAAGAAATATTCTTTATTTTGTCTGCCTCTGTAGGACGGTGCCAGTTGAAATCAATTTTACGATTTTTGTTTCTCTTCAATTAAGAATGAACAAGTTCAGTATCTCCTGGTAACTATAGTGGTACATAAAACATTTATTACAGGTAAAGATTTTGACTGTTACAAAATTGATCAACTATCCATCATGTGAAAACTAACATTTTCCCGGCTTTGGTATGTATTTATTGTCAAATTATATAAACAGTATTTCACCTCATATATACATAACTTACAAATGTAAACAAATGTAAGTACAAGGCATTTCATACGTTGTGATATATGCTGGACATTACAGTACATAGTAAAGATATAGCCTCTATTTATTAAACAGGCTTTATTATACAGAAGTAACTCCTCCAATGTAAAGTCAGGTTGGCTTTAGGTAAATTTATCGTATTAGAGTTTATGGACATTCTGTCTCCATAAAGATGCTGAAAAAGAGACTATTTCCAGGTTCAGGCAAAAGAAAGTTTTGGGTTCCAATGGTTATGAAAATATAAATGTCAAAAAGCAGTCTAGGTATATTTTAGGGTCAAACTCTGGCTAACCTGCAAATAATTTTTGCCATCCTTCTTGTACTGACAACAAAATTACTTGCTTGTGCTGCAGCACTGTATAAAAAGATTTAACATCGTACTAACAAGATACTTTAACATATTAAAGAGAGCCACATGTCTTTCAATGTTATCTGTAACTGTAACTTACCAGAGAACATCACAGATTATTTGACAATGTCTCTGCCCCACAAAATATTATGTAATCAGGAAGAAACAGTTATACATAACCAATGAAGAACTATGTCTTAATTCTGACTGCTGCAACTTTTTACAATTAACTTTCTGTGACAGCGGTGTGATGTTCATCAAATGCACACCTGTTGGTATAAAAAAGATAGAAATGAATCACATTTGAAAATAACATATAGATTTTCAGTTAGTGCTCATAATTCATATTATTATACCTTGGAAATCTGCAGATGCTATTGTTGTACCTTTAAAATGAAGCAAAGCAAAGCAACTCATCTTTATGGAATCTATTAGTTCTGTATTTTTTCATAATCCTTATAATTTGGTAATAAATGATATATTCATATTCAATAATCATTCTATTGAAATATCTATTTGTACATAAAAACATTACCAACACTGATATTAATGCAATAATTTAAGAAACCAAAACAAAAAATACAAAACACATATGACTGAAAAAGATTTAGTGTGACCTTAACACAATGTAAATATTTTGCAAAGTGCATGCACAATACCATATAGTATTATTTTGTGCTTACATTCCATACAAAGTTTTCATAATGATTACTGAAGGTAGTAACTTCACCTCATGCTAACTGTTCTCATATACCACCTACAGAATCTATAATTTCATAGAAGGGTTCTGCCACATGCATAAACAAAATACTTGGCATACAGAAATCTCTCTAAAATATTTTAAGATGAAGAAAAATACATAAAAAAAAGTTTTGTCTTTGTTAAAAAGACTCATTTAAAAAGTCAGTATTAGATTAACTAAGCTCAGAACCCTTGTCCAGGTTTAGACTGAACAAAATCCCACATGGAAAACTCTATATACATATAGTGGTCACACAAGAGCAAATGACCAAACACTTGCAGAAACTGGTTAATCTAAGATCTAAGCAAACCTCTCCCATGGTACATAACGATAGCAGATGGCAACATTCCACCTATAGCCCCCTCTGCCTGGCAAACAAAAAAATCATAATTGTTCAGGTGAGGTGAAACACATGGTAAATGAATTGGATAGCAAGTGTGTCCTTGACTATCCCATTCAGACTTACAAATGAGTTTCATGGACTTAAAATAATTTTCTAAGCCTTATAAAAAGTCAGGAGCGTCCCAGTTTATACTCAAGTGAAAAGCTATTATGTGGGGTGAAGGCTCATCACCTTCCTAAGATCAGTGTCAATAAAATGATATGGGTTGCTGACCAAATTCAAATATCATACACAAAAAGGAGTTTCAACTGAGGAAAGACACTTCCTGAAAAGGACACTGAAGTATCAAAATCCATATTCAATACAATCAATGCTTAGATCTGTCTTGAGTTGTGGGCATATTATACACTAACAGCATATGATACATTCAATTTTTTGTCTGTGTTGGCATAAATGAAGATTTCAGGAAAAAAGATAGCAGGATTTAAGTGACAAGTGAGTTACATATCAGTAGGGCTGGACTTGCCTGACAAGAAAGATAACCAAAATTGAAAATACTAATAAATAGGAAGTAAAATAATGTAAATCATTGAAGATCTCTGAACTACAAAAGACAATGCTCCAGCTAAAGAGGATAAGGCAATGAAGGAAGAAATAATTACATATTAAAAAAATACTGGATGTTAAAGATATCATGAATGACAAAAAGAGAACTGTTAGATATAGTTGAAACAAAATGGAATGACCATTAGTAAGTACATTCAATTTGGAGTTTGTAGAAAGAAGGTAATAAAGCAGGCTAAGAAGCTTGCTAACAGAGAGGAATCCAGAGAGGTATTCATCAGAAGTAACAGATCAGAGGAAGAATAAGAGAAATAAAGAATACAGCCACAAGACAAAAAAAAGTGATATTAAAAAAGGCTACAGAGCAATACAGCCCCACCGCATGCCCAGATAGGTAAGAAATAAGAGTGTCAAATTGAAAATATTGTAAATTAATGCAGAAGGACTGGTAATAAATGGAAAAGAGCTAAAGATCAAGGATGGAAATGAGGATATCTTTGGAATAGTGAAGCCAAAACTTATGAAAGACATCAGATTTGATTAAATCCATCTAACAGGATATTTGACAGCTAGAGGGAAAGAGAAAATTTAGAAGGAACTGAATGGTTCCACCCATCAGGAAAAATCTTGTTTCAGGAGTTATTGATGGATGGCCAAATCAAACTGGACTTAATGATCTAACATCTGTTTTTTTTCTTCCTAAAGCTTAAAGTACCCTTACAGATCTTTTAATCCTTAGAGAAAGTATGATAAACGGCATAAAAGTAAATTTAAGTCTTGTAATTCCTACAGAGGAGCTATTGCTCTTCTGCAATCAGGGATATGAGTGGAAAGGGTTGCTTTCATGTTTGTGTCAATATCTATTTTTTCTAGCGTGCATTAAAATTTCTCTCCACAATCAGTCAATCCTCCACCCATGCCAATAACAGCAGTCTCATGACTTTTCTATGGAAGTTAACAAAGCAGTTTTTAACTTGATTTACAAGACCAAGCAGAAGATAATCCCAAATTATCTGAGGATAATGTATATCACTGGATCAAGTGGAGAGTGATTTTAAGAACACTGACTCTTCTAATACCATAAGCTGACCAACTCGAGCGGCTGGTAATTTCACACTTTTATAATTTTGCTGTTATGAAAAAATGTGAATCACAGTGATAACAAAATAGTTATATTATAGTGATTGAAACAATAAAATCACCACCCAATTTTTCAACTATAGGTAAAATAAACAATAAAATATGCAGAGTGGCACTCAGTTCTTCCCCTGCTGAGTGATATTAGTGAACAACATATACTTTCAGAAGTGATCTTTTTCATTACTATATGAATGATCAAGAGATGGAGCCCTAAGAGTGTAAAAATCCCATCCCATACAGTGTGCATATGGAATCATTTGATAAGATGACTAACCCCTTAAGACTTAAACACATTTAATAATGACATGAGTCGTGCAATTCTTTCAGACATATATTTACATGTTTCAATCCTCTTTCAAGGTCACCTGCTGAGCTTCGGTGACTGTAGAGGTGGCAGTGTATAAGAATTCCTCATCACAGCAGTCAACTGTCCACTCACCCTAATAACATTAAATTCTTACCAATTTTCTATGGAAGTTAAAAGACCAGTTTTCTGCTAGATTTAGAGGACCAGACAGAAGGTAAGCCCGAATTACCTGAGAATAGTGACCTGTTGTTGGAACTAAAGGCAAAGATAAATGAAAATGTAAACATAGGAACAAACTGAGAGGCACAAGGACAAAAACCATCTAAACAAGGATGAATAAAATCAAGTCTACAATGCTTGTCCGGTATACACCAAAAAGATATCAAACAAAAATATAAGAGAGCCTGGTGAGAAAGGTGGAAATATATTTCAAGGTAAAGATTTTATATATTCATCATTTATCATACTTAATCGACGTCTCCCGAGTCAGTGAAGTTGCGCAAGGAAACAGACGAGGAATGGCCTAACCCACCCACATACACATGTATATACATAAATGCCCATACACGCACATATACATTTCAATGTACACATACATATACATATATACACATGTACATATTCATAATTGCTGCCTTCATCGATTCCCATCGCCACCCTGCCACACATGAAATAGCCCTCTGTAGCTTGAACATTCATCTTTATCCCCTTTGCCTTTCTACATTGGCACTATGCATGCATTCCACCAATCCTCAGGCACTTCACCAAGATCCATACATACCCTGAATATCCTTACCAACCAATCAAAAACACAGTCACCCCCTTTTTGAATAAATTCCACTGCAATACCATCCAAACCAGCCACCTTGCTGGCTTTCATCTTCAGCAAAGATAGTGATAAATGAAATAAAAATCCAGCATGGGATGAACTGAAAAATCTTCTAAAGAACCCTAGATAAATTACTAAAAACAGTTGCAGATGAACCTAGGCTTGACAATTGCACAACATATGTAGCTGTTACATTTTGTGATCATAGTGACTTCCTACGATATTAAAAAGAATTCATTAGATACCTACTGGCATGTGCTTACATACAGACGCCCCCCCCTCCCCCACACTTTCATCAATTAAGGTACATGGCTTTACAATGGTACTTGTCTTGGCAGTAGAGCAGGACTCTCTAGATTTAAATCTTAATATATATGAGAATTTTCCAGTCATCTTCATCGTCAAGTCCATCAGTTGCCCACATGCATTTTACTAGTCCAATATTGTATTTCATTCTTAAATAGGGGAGGGGTCTGTGGCATTATTACAAATGATGTTTTGATAATGAGAATGATATGACAATTCATGCACAATGGATTTACATAATATCTATTTGCAGGATGGGTACCTTAACCAACCAGCAGCCACCAAACTAAGACTCAAAACCTGGGCTTGGTATTTTGTCACAAAAAGATGCTCCCGGTGACTTGACATGCCACCATACAAGATTCAAAACCTGGGCTTAATGTTTTGTTGCAAAAAGATGTTCCTGGTCACTTGACATGTTTCCTTGCACTACCTCGCTAACGTAGGAGACGGGCAAATGAGGAGGTAATAACAAGTACTGGTGAATTGAGAGGGAGATATAGTGAGTATTGTGAAGGTTTGTTGAATACGTGTTTGATGATAGAGTGGCAAATATAGGGTGTTTTGGTTGAGGTGGTGTGTGAAGTGAGAGGGTCAGGGAGAATGATTTGGTAAACAGAGAAGAGGTAGTGAAAGCTTTGCGGAAGATGAAAGCCGGC
>JAUTXX010519487.1:0-11497 GCA_032273605.1 Panulirus laevicauda | reverse complement strand
CGGTGGATGGTGTGTGGGGACTGAGGATGGTGTGTTGGGGACTAAAGATGGCGTGTGGGGACTAAGGATGGTATGCGAGGGCTGAGAATGGTATGTGGGTACTGAGGATGGTGTGTGAGAACTTAGGATGGTGTGTGGGAGCTGAGCATGGAATGTGGGGACTGAGGATGGTGTGTGAGGGCTAAGGATGGTATGTGGGGACTGAAAATGATGTGTGGGGACAGGGGATGGTGTGTGGTGCAAAAGACATCTGCTCTTGTGGTGTCATGGCCTCATGGCATTGAAGACTGTACTGTTTTGTGTTCCCTGTTGTTTTAGGGTATAATGCCATACTGTGTTGTATAAAGTTTTCTCAAGTTGGATATATCAAATGAATACATGATTTGTGTTGTACAGCAGCCACCTCATCTCCCAGGTTTTATTCTTTATATAACTTACATTTTATATGGAAGTGTCATTCTGTCTTCACCAAATTTGAGTTTTGGTGCAACATATTATTAGTGTTGCATGATACTTGTGGCAGTAAACAGATACTATCAGTTCTGGCTCCGGCTCCATGGGGATTATCAGTACACCATCACCTGGATGCCGTTGCCAAATTCACAGAAGAAAAAATAAAGACCTTCAGAGAACACAGATAAAAGTCACAGTGATTTATGATTCTGTCAGATGAACGCAAAGACCATATTACTTTCCTCCCACCCTGATCATCTATGAGAGGCCACTCAATAAAGAGCAATGTTTATCAATGGGATTGTTTTTCCAAATACGTTTTTGTTTGGTATGTTCACAGCCTTAATACTAAAAATATATATAATTATTCTTTTATCATTATCATACTTAATTGCTGTTTCCCATGTCAGCAAGGCAGCGCCAGGAAACTCATATACACATAAATGCCCACATACACACATATACATATCAACATATACATATATAAACATTTACATATTCATACTTGCCTGCTTTCATCCACACCTGTCATCACACCGCCCCACAGGAAACAGCATCGCTGGCCCATTGTTTCCCTTTTTAGAAATTTAAATGCCACGAGGGGCAGGTTTCTAGCCCCCCCACTCCTGCCCCTTTTAGCCGCCTTCTACGACATGTGGGGAATAAGTGGGAAGTATTATTTCTCACCTATCCCCAGGGATAATAATATGTATATATATATATCAAAAACTATAAGAGTACTGAACAGAATCTACAGAAATAATACAGGAATATCAATAACAAGTATAGGATTATTAAGAAAACATCAGTCACCCAAGTACTTTGCAGGAGTTTTACAACTTCATATTTCAGTGCTAAACATTTAAAAAATCTTAAATGTGAACATTACACTGTACTGACTTAACCTGTCGCTACAACCATTCTTCACTGACCTGGTAAAGAATTCAGACACAGATTGCTCACATGGCCAGGTATAAACCTGGGCCGCTGTCATAACTGACAGAAATGACATTTAACCTCTCACTAATCCATACAAAGAATGACAATAAGCTTGGTGGTCAGTCACACACACTCCTGACTCATTATCCTTTTAACAGTGGGCTGTGATGCCTTATCTTCCAAAGCCCCCTTTTGCAGGACTCACACAGGAATCACTCCTGCCTATCCTGAGAAGCGGATTGAAATGTGGGACCTATGGCTATTCCCTTCTGCAGCAACAATCACAAATAGCAACTGCTCACTAAATCAGAGCACTGGCATGCTTCTCCCTCCCACAGAAGTTCTTCAAGACCTAACAACCAAGCAAATCTCCAACAGAAAACCTGCTGCATATTCCACACAACTACGACAACACCACTAGAATGATGCCAACCTCATTTCATCACACTTTACCTGATCTCTCCTTAGTACCTTGACTCTCCACATGTAGCATCTTGCTCCTGGGCTACACCTCTGTACATACACAATAAAACACTTTATTACTACTCTTATTCATGATTCAGTGCCCTCTTCTCAATCCTCACAACAACTAACTATACATTCAATATATGGGTGCCTGGTATAATATCTACCTTATGATCCTGCTTAAAAGTTCCAAACAACTACTGCTATCTATTCCATTTTGCCAAAAGGCAGTGCTAACACATATTGCTCACTACAGGAAAATCTAGTTATGATGAATAATCTGTGTGAATTAAGTGTTGTCAGGTGTTACATATGACAAGGAGAGACTGTATGTTTGTAGGTAGAAAGAAAAGACAGCTACCGGGGTTACAGGAGTGCAACTGGACAACCAATAAAATGCTGGCTCACTACTCAATGCCGTTTCTTAGCCTTTAATGCCTCATCTTTTACAGACCATTGGCAGAGGGCAAGTCTCATGCAGCGTTTGAAGGTTCCTAACTAATATTCCTATGGACTACTTCTAACTACTACCCCTACCTTCTACTTCTGCATATTGTTTCTACCTAATACTCCTACCAACTACTTCTATCTATTTGCTCCTACCAATTTGCCAAAAGGCAGGGATAACACATAGTGCTCACAGCAGGAAAATTTAGTTACAAAGACTGAGCTATGTGAACTAAGTACTGTCAAGTGTTATGTGTGACAAGGAGAGATTGCTTGTATGCAAACAGAATGCCAGTAGTCCACATGTGGGTGAGTCAGAAAGAAAAGACAGCTACTTGGGTCAGAAGAGTGCAGCTTGACAACCACTGAAATCCTGGCTCACTATGCAGCTGTCACTGACCCTCCTGATACCCAGGTGGGTAATATTAGTATCTTACTTCGTTGGCTCCCTATCAACTACTAATTTCCTACATGGCATATGAAGAATACGAAAACCTGTTTTTTAATAATGTGCCCATCAGTGACCAGAATATAATAAGAATCTAATGCTATTTTGCTAAGGTGTACTTACAAATGGCATATAACAGAAAAGTCTTACAGTATATTTAAACATTTCCTTCCAAGTAAAACAGAACATCAGAAAACAAATAATTTTTCTCCAAATCTGTTTACATTTCAAGGACTTTCTCTCATTCTATGCATATGTACCGAATTTTCAAATGTTATCACTGAAACATTATGAACCATCAATCTGCAGGGACCCCAAGTATGGAGTAAAGTATACTAATTTGTTGGGCATCTTCTTTAATATCATATATCATGATACAGATATATTCTGTAAGGGAAAATAAGATCTCCCTCCTGAGCATGCAGAAGGGGAAAAGGTATGCAAAAGACAGAGTGATCTGAAACGACATGGTATACTGGGGTCTATGTGCTATTAATAGAACGGCATGTGAATCATCCCGGGTACACCACGGAAAGGTCTGTGGGCCCTGGTTGTGGATAACGACTGTAGTTTCGGTACATTATACATGACTGCTATAGAATCAATGAGAGCAGATGCAGCCTTTCTTCATCTGTTCAGGGTGCTACCTCACAAATGCGGGAAACAGCGATCAAGTACAAAAAAAATACATATACACATAATTTTGTGCATAAGGAATTTACCTTTTCAGATATATTGGGGTTAAAGATGCTTTACTTTTGGAGTGGTCAGCAGAAAAACAAAACCAAAGACCAGTACCATTACATACATAGGTATCCGCCAAATGTACATAAGCAACTACACATGCTCCCAAATCACGATGGGGTTACGTTCTAATAAACCCATCATAAGTTGAAAATACATTCTATAAATTCAATACCGTACATCTAACCTACCGA
The DNA here is from genome assembly GCA_032273605.1 of Panulirus laevicauda. Lineage (NCBI taxonomy): Eukaryota > Metazoa > Arthropoda > Malacostraca > Decapoda > Palinuridae > Panulirus > Panulirus laevicauda. The sequence goes on along the minus strand of JAUTXX010519487.1, from coordinate 7,807 downwards.
ACGTCTCACCTTAGTCTAGCATACTTTAAACATTCTCAGAAAACTTTCATTTCTCATCCACAATTATCCTATGCAGCTCTTCCTTAAAAACTTCGGCACCTTCAGTATCAACACTTGCTGCCTCACCACTAACCTTTACATTATGAAAATTATGATGCCTTTTGAAGTGTTGGAACCACCCATGACTTGCTGTAAACATTTGCACATACATAAGATCATTGGCGTGTCTTTTTAGCATACCAAAAAGATTACTTGCCTTAGCTTAGAACATCAGTAGGATGAGTGGAATGCACTTCTGCATCTGGTCTTCCATCCATATGACAAGCAACTTTTCCATAGCATCAATCGGCCCAGCTCTTTACTTCGTGATGACATTGGATTTAACTGATGCTGATGATTTCACTGCATCCCTGATTTGCTTCTTATCCTTTAAGATGGTCAAGACTGTCGATTTCAAAAGTCCTAAACTCACATGTGAAGGCCATTACTGGCTTGCCACCTTGATGTTAGACAATTATCTTTAATTTCATCTCAAGACTCAAGAGTAATTGCCTTCCTCTTCTCACCTGAGGCAGGAGACACAGACAGGCATTTTGCAAACATGATGGAATGCAAAAACACTAAACACAATATCCAAAAGATACTGGCAACACAGAACGTTTACACTCATGACCATGTGGATGACTGGAAGCTGCAACTTGCTGCTGCTGCACAGGATCACTAAAGAGTATCATACTGCATATTGCTAGCCCAGAAAAAGGTCAAAATTCAAAGTACAATTTCCATTGAATGTGTATCACTATTGCACCATCGTAAACTTGAAAAATCGTAACTAGAACCATCGTAAGTTGGAGAGCATCTGTATAATGCTACAAGATGGGTTCACAGAACCTTAGAATGGTATTTTTCACTTTTATGAGCCATAACTTCTGTACCTACGTCTTCAAACATACTAATAGGTGGTATAAAACTTACAAAATACATCTTAACAGGGAGTCATCCAGCAAAATGAGGTAGACGGAGAATTAAAGTAAATCAAATATATATTTATTTACAAATGATGAAAAATGTTTCTGGGAAAAATGCAGAGGGAACACAATGGAAAACAATCTGTGATTAGCTCTCTGCAGAGTCCTCAGAGATTGCTGCATTTCTAAAGAATGTCATGCAGTGCAACTATGCCAGTTTACTAGATAAAAAAAAAGTATGACATTTTCTTTAGAAAGTGATAAACTGCATGTAAAGGAAACAACTCAATCATCTTCCATTCATGACACAATCCAACAGATAATATACACTTAAGACTAAAAACAGCTTCCATACAATGACTTCATACTGTAACAATGAACTGTTCCCAAACAAACCATACTCATTCAAAAGTTTGTCCTATAAAATCAATCACAAAGGAATCAACTGTGAGAAAACAGACTTTATAGGACAAACATAATTCGTATATACAAACAATAAGACTTTTCCTCAATCATAATGAAGATCAAAATAAGTTAACAGTAAATTGAGTGTCCCAGTACATGCTACCACCTATAATAAGGCTGAGTGTCGAAGCCAGCATCCTATGGTTTGTGCTTCTCTTGCCTTTATAGTACATAATTCCTTACAAGAGATTGTCTTAAACTTTCTTAACAGATTCAGTTTTGCTTGACTTATACAAGAAAGGTCTGGCATTCACCTTTCAAGCATTGAACTTCATTTGGAAGCACAACCAGGGAAAACTATTTCCTGTACACCCTCACTTACTTGCATTTATCAAGATCCAATAAGTCGTTCTTGTATGTAAACAGGGTGATCTATGTATCAATGTTATGGTACAATTCATTTGATAAACATTAACCAATAACCAAAGATGTGCTAAAACCCAACAATTTTCACTTGAAGTATCTCTGGTATTTGAAAAAATGAGTCTTTTCATTGTAAATCATTATGCCTCCGTTTTTGAGGGTTTCTCCATTTATGGCAAGTAGTTCTGATTCAGGCATTCTCTAAACTTCTGGGTGATGGTTGGAAACCATCTGGAGTAAACTGATTCAAAGCAATGTCTGGTATAGCCCAGTGTTCATCAACAGCATGTAATGATTCACATGTGTCAGCAGATTCACTGTCTCTATTAACCATTTTCCACAATATTGCAACACGTTCCGAGGTACTGCCAGATCATAAACCCCAAACTAACGTCTCCGAAGGAAAGATGAGGTCCATGAGCTCGCAAAACTTCTTTGATGATGTTCTTCTTCAGCCTTCTGACTTAACACCAACTCCTGTTCTTGGGCTTTTCGATGGTTTTCACGAAAAGCAGCCAGAGGATTGTCAAATGTGCGATAGTAGTCGATGACATCACGAACGTCTGACACCTCTGACTCTGCAATTGCTACAAAAACAATAATAATAATAAATTTTTCTAAATCAATATCTAACAAATAATCTCCATTATGAAAATAAGAATTAGCATTCAAAATCTCCCATAAAATTTCAGAGTACAAATTTACATACTCGAAGTCTGAAACCAACACTTTTTTCTTCTTACAAGAGTAATACATACATTCAAACATAGCTCTGTCATCTACTGATCAAAAAGGTGATATCTATAATAAAGAATAATTAGGTTTATAATTTCTTGCTAAAAAATTTAATTACCTTTTTGTATGTCGTTAAATATCTATGAAAAAATCTCCAAACTATACAAAGATTCATCTTATAACAGAACTGTTTGCCAGAAGCTAATAGGAAGTATTTTAATCATTAGTTCAAGAAATACTTAGGATTAGTACTGGTCTAACAAAGAACATGCCATTTGGAGTAATTTGTTCTCCAATTACTAGAAAGAAGAGAGTAAATGCTTGCTCCTAAACAGAAGTCTTTGGCAACTGCATGAGAGGAATGTCTGGGATGTGTTTTGGGAGGCTGGTGATTCCAATATGTGGAATCCATTTAGATATTCAAATGGTTTCCAGTATTACTGTGATTTACCATGATAGAGGACTGCTTTTACTTCTCTTTGTAAAATTGTATACAAGAAGCCTGAACCTTAATTTTCCCGTAAAAAAACTTTGTTTCCAGTGATAATGTGGCGTATGGGGAATGGGTAAAATCATTATCACAAATATCAACATAATCATCGCCAACACTTACTACGGAGCATGAAACCCAGCTCTAACAGCGACTGATCATTCATGTTACCATCCCAGCGATCTAGCCTGAGATGGTTGCGGGGACACGACACAGCATCACTGTCCCAGTCAACACATATCACCTGAAATGCACAATCTTCAATCAATTATAAAACATACAACACACAATGATGCTGGGTTTCCCGTACTTAGGGATGAAGATTCACAGATACTGATATATTAGGAGATTGTTCTGCATGTTCCATCACATCCTCTCTATCTATCTATATTGCTGATGCACATTCCCCTCTGGAATTCCCCCAAAAGAGTCTCCATAATTGGTGAACTCCAGTGCCGCTTCTTTGCTTTTTAGTGCCATATACTTAACAGATCAGTGGCTCCTACCGACTACTTCTACCTAACATTTATATTATGTTCCTGCTAAATGTTCCAACCAACTACTTCTATCTAATGTTCCCAGCTAGTATTCCTAACTGCTACTTCTAATTAATGTTTCTACCTAATGTCAATAATGACACATCTGATACATCAAAATGACAAGACAATTTATTTCTCATCTACATTAGACTAATGACATTTTTCTTCAACAAACATTGGGAGATGTACACTGCTGACAGTCCAGGGAGTGCCGGAAGTTGTAACACTAACCTTTGCAGGCTTTTCTTTGAACTGTGCGCCAATAATATGACATTTGTATGGCTAATAGGTGTTGCCTTGGTTTTTACTTGATGATGACGGTATAAGTGGCAGCTCAGTGATACCTCAAACTGTGACAATAGCTAAAGTACACCCTTCTTCACCACCACCCTGGTGCATTTTGATTTTTCTTCAGCAGTATACCATGGCCATGTAAAATGTGTAAGCCCACTTCTTTATGCATACTCTTTATGTATTTTTTTTTCAACTTATTTTGGGAAGCATGCTCTTCTTAAATAGCTTTCCACAGCCTGGAATCTTGACATCTGTGACTCATTAATGCCCATGTTTTGGCAGCATAGGTTAGGGTTGAGAGGACTATGATATCTCTTAATCCTTTCTTCACCTCTATCCTTCATTATTCTATTAAGGGACCCAGTGACTCTTCTACCCTGTCCCCCTCTCTCCTTTATCTTTCCTTCCATGTCACCAAACTTACCCAAGACAGCTTCTAAATACTTAATTTCTCTTACCCTTCCAGTCTTTCTCCCCTAAATCCAAAGCACAATTTAGTACACTTTCTTCTTTCACTCTATATGGTTTCCACAAACAGGCTTGACACTAGCCACAATATCTCACCACCACATTCCATCTCTGCACCCCTTTTCCCTAGATTTGCTTTCATGGAAAGGTCTGTGAGGCCTCGATGTGGAGAGGTAGTTGTGGTTTCGGTCCATTACACATGACAGCTTGAGACTGAGAGTGAATGAATGTGGCCTTTTTTGTCTGTTTTCCCAGCACTACCTCGCTGAAGCAGGAGGTAGCAATGCAGTTTCCTGTGGGGCGGACTAGCACCAGAAATGGATGAAGGCAAGCAAGTATAAATATGCACGTGTGTCTGTACATGCTGATATGTATATGTGCATGTATGGGCATTTATATATAAACATATCAGCATTTTCTTTGTTTTCCAGCACTTCTACAGTATAATTTCTATCATTGAGGAAGACGCATGATATTCCTGCCCTGTAACCATGTTGCAATGCGTGGCATTCACAATCTGATTCCATAAAATTAGTTTACATCTTAAGATTCTTGATAATTTCAATGTGTGACTTCAGTGCTATCGGTTGCTAGGTTTTTGTAACTACTGTACTTCCTCCTTTGTGAAATGGGGCAACGAGTGAATCAAGTGAATAAAGGCTTGCAACTTTTGTCTGAACCAATTTTGTAATACTGGGCTTCCAAATCCTGCAGACTGGTCAAATACAGGAACACCTAATTTCCAAGGTTTGACTTGTCATCTCCTACCCAGCTTTGGTTAGCGTGCTAAAACCTACTTCTGACTGCACAAAATGCAATACTTTTGAAAACCTGGAGTGAAATCTTAAATTGCTGAGAACAAAACAAATGTCAAATCAAATACAAAATATGTAGCACATCTTTTCATTACATGGTAGAAGACTGGTTTATCACAAAAAATTCAAAACTAATAAAATCATTCTGCTTAAAAAAAATAAGATTCCTTCAATTTTCTGAAGATAATGGCTGGTTTTATATACCTATATCACATAACATATGAGGCAGATTCCCTGGGGTTCCCAGCACACCATTCTAATCTAGAAAAATCCAAAATGACTGAACTTATTCAGCTAACTAACCTTACTCAAGTCCCGGTTGAGGCAATTAAGGTCTTTGATATGTTTGCCATCAACATAGCGCGTTGAGTCTTTGAATAAGCGATACCATATGTAGCCGTTCTGGTCCAAGTGGTCAATCAGTGGGAATGCAGTCTGTTTAAGAAATATGAGAGTAGTTTCTGAGTGTCCTAAAGAGCTCAACAAAAGTAATAATATAAGCCATACACAAGATAACACTAACTTGATATAAGTTTCTATGGTGCATTTAACATACATTAATTGGGACTGATAAACAACACACGGTTGAAGCTGAAATAGAACAAGGATGTACGCAAACACCATAATTAACTGATGTTTCTATTAATGATTTTGGGAGAGAGATTAATACTAAGTAGATAAGTAAGGGAAAACCAGTAGAGGGTAAAAGATGGACTCCCTGGAATGAGAATTTCCTTGAAATGACTGCACTTGCTTTCAACCATTAATGAAGGTACAACCTTGCCAAAGGTAATTTTCACTCACAGCATAACAAGTAGGTGGAGTCCAGTAACACAGGAAGCAATACAAATGAAAAAAGTAATCTCTGCTCATTTTACAACAATCAACTGTGCTATTCTTCCAACAAAAAATCTAAATAAAAACATTTACCACTACTAAACTTCATAAAAGCTTTAAGATATCTGGACAAACATGAATATGTCTGATGGCCCAGTAGACCTGAGTGTTTTCTGAATGTGTCTTTGGTTCTAAATGCAAAGGAAAGAAAAAGGGTGAATGTGCTGAAAATGAAATGCCTGACGACAATATTTTTGAGACATTAAGAATTTAAGGAATGACGATGTCAAAGAGAGGTTTGGTAGTAAAGGTATTCTGATCACGCCGGCTGACTAGGTTGTAATAAAATGGTCTGAGTATGTAGAATGGATGAGTGAGAAAAGAATGATTAAGAGGATGTATGTGACTGAAGTGATGAGAACAAGATGGAATGGGAATACTGAACAAGAGATGGAATGAGAGAGAGGAGGAGGATTAGAGGTATCAAGTATGAATATTCAAGAGGAGGAGATCTGTACACTGGACAAAATGAACTGGATCATTGTAGTATATGAGTATATGGGGACAATGTGTTATCAATGGGCTCCACCAGGACAAATGAGGAGATGAAGATACACCATAAAGTGGTCTATGAGGTCTGGTTATGGATGGTGGGCTCTGGTTTCATTACAGTATACATGACAGCTAGAGACTCAATGTGTGTACATATGGCCACTGTTCATTTGTTATTGATGCTACCTTGCAGAGACTGGAGGGGCAATTAGGTACTGAAAAAAAATCCGAACCCATTATACTTACAAAGCCTTGTTCATTGGTATATATAACAATTTCAAACAGTGGGGGAGCACAGTGATGTAGCAGAAACTCTACACCAGGACGTTTCTTGAATCTCCAACCCGTCTCATACTGAAAAGACACCAACAGCACATAAATCAAAAGAAAACTTCTGTTTAACATTCAACTGTCAGACAGATATCCAACTGCTTGTCTTTTATCTGCCTCCCATCCTCCTGCAACTTTTGTTATATTTCTGTTTATTTGCCACAATATATAAGTTATTGCATCATTAACAAAAGAAATAAAAAAATATTGTCCTCCATCCACAGCAAGCACCTTATTGTTTTAATGTAACATTGATTTACAAAGTCATAACCCCAAGTGTAAGAAGCAGTAAAAAATTTTCATTTCAGTAATACCAATACTGCCACTAACCGTCCATTCAGGATGCACAAGAACATCACGAAGCTCCAGCACCAATGTATATGGTGGCTGGATGTATGGTTCTTTTAATGGATCTGGCAAGAGCTTTTCACGTGATGGTTCCTGGATCATCTTGTTCATGTCTTTCAAGCCCCGCCAAGTTCGGTAAAGGTACTGCTGGACTAGAGGCATACTTGAGAATTCATCTGGTATGAGGTTGCCTTTCTGGTCTATCTCTGGAGAACCTGGAATACACACAGTGGAAGCTTCAATCAAGTTGTACATAACACATCTAAGAATGACAATGATTAGACCATGTAAATATACACAAAATACTAGTTCATTAACTAAGTTTACCCTTAACAACATTATTTTGTAAGACGAGACTATAAATGTAACCAGCAAATCAATCTATATATTTATATATTACTTTATATATTTTGCTTTGTCGCTGTCTCCTGCGTTAGCGAGGTAGTGCAAGGAAGCAGATGAAAAAATGGCCTAACCAACCACATACAAATGTATATACATACACGTCCACACACGCAAATATACGTACCTATACATCTCAATGTATACATATATATACACACACAGACATATACATATATACACATGTACATAATTCATACT
>JAUTXX010519476.1:0-11498 GCA_032273605.1 Panulirus laevicauda | reverse complement strand
ACGCCTCGCAACCATATAACATTGTTGGAACCACTATTCCTTCAAACATACCCATTTTTGCTCTCCGAGATAATGTTTTCGCCTTTCACACATTTTTCATCGCTCCCAGAACCTTCCTACATTGTTGTCATATGGGAAATTCTTGGCTGTAAGGATATGGTGGATATTTGACAGGAATCAAGTGTTGGAGACGTGGAGTCTGCTCATTATCAAGCTTTCGATTGTTCGTTTTCAGTGTATGGAACATTTATGATTTCTGGACTGATTGCTGGCAGCGAGTTTTCTGGAGTGGTGTCTGGCAGTGTGTTCTCTGGAGTGGTTTCTGGCAGTGTTCTCTGGAGTGGTTTCTGGCAGTGTGTTCTAGAGAGTGGTCGCTGGCAGTGTGTTCTGTGGAGTGGTTTGTGGCAGTGTGTTTTCTGGAGTGGTGTCTGGCAGCGTGTTCTGTGGAGTGGTTTCTGGCAGTGTGTTCTATGAAGTGGTTGCTGGCACATGGTCTCTGGAGTGGTTTCTAACAGTATGTTCTCTAGAGTGGTCGCTGGCATCGTGTACCCTGGAGTGGTGATCGCTGGCAGTGTGTGCTGGGTGGTGGTCAGTGGTGCTCAGGTGTTTGCTGGCCTCCCATGTGTTTACTATTATTATAAACAACACAGACAATAACACCTGCAGCAAACTGCTTGTCACATTAAACTGCTGTTGTCTGGCTTGGTCTCACATGGCGTACTTAGGAGGGAATATTACCACTGAGAATAATTAATCGTCATTTAGTAACAGGTAAATTTGCTGCTAATAATTGATGTTTATTTAAGACTGATCACTGGATCAATATGTACCATATTATGCTCCATGACGTTTCTTGATTAATAAAACACCTAACCTAACCTTCCTCTGTCTTACATAAGCAATGTTAGTCTGGTTTGACTTGATGTCTAAGAACTTCTGAGAAAATACGTTGTATTATTGGTATGAATAACTAAGTACCACTGGGTTGACATATTGCCACTGAGTACACGTATTGCTGCCACTGGGTTGACAGTGGCATATGACCCAATGCTCACCTTTATTTGGATTTGTTGATAGAGAATTTACCAGTGATTGCTAGCAAACAAAGGATCATGCATTGAAGTAGTGGGTCCAGTGCTGACTTAATATTTTTGGGTACTATAGTTGCCAATAAAGAATTTTTTCATCCATCAAAGTAGTGGATGAAGTGCTGGCTTTGATACTTGATGGTACCTGGTCCTAAATTGTTATTTTGCCCCGTCTGAAATCTGAGAATTGGTTGGGTGTCCATTTGTGGTCATATTTTGGGTTATTCCCTTTTCATGCAGGCAGAGAGTCAGTCAGGCGTTAAGATTATGTTCAGAAATTTATGCAGTCAAAGACAGTATCACATGAAGTATTTTATGAACTTAATGTATAAGCTAAATTGTTTTAGTTGCCATTGCCCAATGGTAACAGCACTAGGGGCTGCATCAGTGGATGAATTTGCTTTACTCCTCGTTATGACTTCCATGTGCTCGAAGTTGGTTGTACTGTTGATGCCAAACTGTGCTTTCAGTTTGAGAGAACTTATAATGGACTTTTCACTACTTTATATTGAAACGGAAAAGAAGTTAAAGAAAGAATAATACAAGAATTTTGATTTGGAGTTGCTTGTAAAGCCGAAGTGAATGGGAAAAAGCCAGGGGTAGTACTTAAGGGGCTATTATGGAAGGCTTTTTCCATATAGATGGGAAAATAAAATTTTTGTGGCTACAGTTAGAGTGAGAATTAGAAGATTGTCAAAGGATGTGAAAATATGATTACTTGTTGAAAAGTCTTTATGTAGAGGCCTGTAAAGGTGGTGTGGATGTGTGGAATATATGGTAAATATGCAAAAAAATTGGCTATGATAAGTTGATGCACCATACAAGGAGAAGAGGTTGAGGGAAGGATGGACGTAATACTTGTTTGAGTTAAGGGTTGAGGACATGTCAAATTAGGATGCCATGATTCTTGGTTGCAGTGAAGGTGTTTGCTTTAATGATGAATAAGGACAACTCTCATAATCACTCAGTAGTACAATGAGTGAATGATTCTGTAGTGTTGTTGCAGAGTTAAAGACTGTTTGCTTCATCACGCAGCATATCTTAAGTATACATATGAATGTTTGTGAGGTTGTTTGCACCACTTCTGCCCTGGTGATGGGTCATCCATTCGGAGAAAAATTGTTGGGTAGTGTTTACATAAATAGTTAGTCCAGAAAGAATAACTAGTCCTGTAATTGTAGACGTGCTGATGTGAAAAGATATAGCTGTCTTTGTATAATGACTTAGTCCTTTCATATTATTCCAGAAATTTGTGTTGTAATGGCAGATGAAGATGAGATTCCGATGTTAGTTGGGGATGAAGAAGAAGCCCCAGACTTGGTAGAGGTAGAGAGTGTACCCCGCGTTCCAGTGACCATCCTCACAGGTTATCTAGGTGCTGGCAAGACTACATTACTCAACTATATTCTCACACAGCAGCATAATAAGAAAATTGCTGTCATTCTCAACGAATTTGGTGAAGGTAAGTCTGTCTAAGGGTAATTTGTGAGAGAATGCACAACTGTAATGCTTTTTCCAGCAGTTTATTGGTAATGCATATCAATTCTGGATTTCTTTTTTTACTGCGTTAATTTAAGGAATTAGATAATGATAAAAATTAGTTATTCTGTGTAAGGGTCACACTCATGTGTAGTCCTTCTTTCAATCTGTTTATGTTTCTGTTTAGTAAATACTTTAATTGGTTGATATTGTACTTGATAGATTTTTATTACCATCGTTGTCAAAATGTTTGTGATTTAAAGTTTTACTCTTATGACATGCTTTATCTTACATTTAGAGCAGGTTGCCTTGTGTAGAAACATCTTTAAGGGTTATAATGGATGACCTTGTCCACATCTTTGAGGAATGAAGGTTCATTTACTTAGCTCGAAGTGCATTCATAAGAGTTTTGCGTGTAATTTGACTATTCATATTGTTTCAATTTGTTCACAAAATGAAAAGTAAGAAAGTGTGAAAAGAATGAATGTTGAATAGGGGAATACCTTTTCATTATATCAAAGTACCTGTAGAACCTATCTGCATATACACACTCTGTTAGGAAACTTTTCTGTTTTGGGTTATTAGGTTAGCCAATTGTTTTCTTTCCATTCCTGTTATCTCTTCATACCATAGCAATCTCTTTTTATAAGATAGGATATGTTCCAGATATAACTTTCTACAACTACCTTCCAAGATATCGTTTTAATTGTCTTTACCGTTCTAGCCCTTTTTCCTGCCTTTGACCCTTGTGTATTTAGCTCGTATTAGGATGGTATGTGCTCTCAGTAACCCTTGCCACAATGTAAAAGCTCTTAATTGATCTTTTATTGGTCTGTGTTACATTTGATTCAAAACCTAAGTATTACATTACCAGGTTTTATCTCTTTATTTCCATCTTTGTTAGTGATTTGTAGAGTTTATGTAATTATGAAAGGAAGTTATGATAGCATTTGGTGACACAGCTAAGATATCCATACTGATGTGCAAAACCCTTTTCAAGTACTGTTGATAAATGTTGCTTGAATACTTTAGTGATAAGAGATGACTGAAGTGTTCCAGGAAGATTCTGCATATGGTACTGGATATTGAATAAAAGACATAGTGGAGACTGTAAAAACAGAGATATTCTGAGTTTTATTATAAATGGTTATCATGTTTATTACATTAAAAGTTGAGAAAAATTTGTAGTTATGGTTGCATAAAAAAATTGACATTTGGTTTCCAACTCAGCCGTAAACCTTAGAGCTGATTAGAAGCTGTTACTTTCACAGGGAGTTCAATGGAGAAGAGCCTGAACATTGGACAAGGAGGAGATCTCTTTGAAGAATGGCTTGAACTAAGGAATGGATGTCTCTGCTGTTCTGTAAAGTAAGTTTGTTTCATTCACAAAATTTTTGTTGTTTGTTGAAGAATGGGTATGTTGTACTAGTTGCTATAACTTTTCACTGAGGGTGTTAAGAAGGAAATTCTAGTAAAAGTTTTGTTTAGACGAAGAGGACAAATTCAGTTAGGACTGAAATATGGAAGAATTTCTGCGAGCATGTTTAAGAATGGACGCAATGATGTAAAAAAATATAGAGTTGTCATGAGACAGTGAGAAGACAAAGAATAGTCAAATTGGTGTGGGAAAAGGCAGGAAAATATGAAATTTTGAAATGTTTTTGTGAATTGAAAAGTGACACTAAACCTTATCGAGCAGTTTATTTAGGAGTAACAATTTAATCTGGTCACTGCAGCTGTGGCAAATGCATTAAGGTATTTTATTTTCTGTTCACTGTTTCTATAGTGTATTTAATCAGAATCTTTGAAATGCCCTCCTCTTCCTAGAGGCAAGGTGAAAAATGCAGCCATTCTTGCTTATGATGGTGTTCCAAGAATTGCTGCCAGACACTGCAGCTTACATTTTTTTCTATACAGTGGGAAGTTAGGTGGCCTTTACAAGATCTTTGTCTTCTCTTTTCATGTTAACCTGTGGATTTGTGAAACTATTACAGTAGAAAAGATATTAGTGATGAAAACCCTTACTAACCATATTAATTATAAAAAGTTTTTAGAATTACCACATATTTCACTACATATTCCTGACATAACATTTGGGTATACTTCATGTGCCTGGCAGTGGAGCAACTTAACTTCAAGGTGCTTAGCACTCGTAAGTACTTTTTCACCATGTTGGCTTGGTATATGCGTAACGGTAAATATGGCATACCTTTTACAAATGGAATTGGAGCAGCATAACTTTGAGGATACATAGCACATTCTGGATAGATTATGAACATCTTATTAGAGGACTTTATTTTACCATCAGTGAATAAGACAATCTTGTCATGAAGGTGGGTTTTGCATAAGCTTATGATTAGGTTAACTAAACCATTGTGGTTCCTTATAAATGTACATGACTGATGAGTCATCTGAGACAAAACTCAGTTTGTAGCATTCCCAAATCTATAAGGGTGCTGGGATATTGCATTATATACTTGCTTTTTGAGATGAGTGTAAACTAAGTAGTAATTGGTTGGCATCCACTGACCAGGGAGACATATTACTGGTACAACCCACTTGGGTATCTCTCCTTGTCACATGTAACACTTGACAACACTTAACACGCACAACTCCTTCTTTTTAATTCTAAATTCTTCCTCTGGTGAGCATTATGTGCTAGCCCTTCCTTTTGACAAAATGATAGGAGCAATTGATAAAAGTAGTACATAGGAACATTAGTAATAGTTTGTAACATTAGGTAAGACACATTTGATAGAAGTATTCAGTTGGAACAGTAGGAAGAAGTCCAGAATACAATGCACTTCTGCCAGTGGCTTGTTAAGAGTGAGGCACTAGCATGGCAAACACATAGGCACTGTTTTGTCCATTGTCATTTTTCATTGTACATTCATCCAGCAGTGGTAGGTACATGCTGGTTTAGTGAAAAGTGTTTGATCTGACCCTCATGGGTCAGATCAAATGCATCATAGTGTATGCAGTATGCATACAGTTATTTCCCTGCAACTAAGAATTGGATGGTATAAGACCCGTAACTGTAGTTTGAATTTTTCGTATGTTAAGCCTTTTTATGAAAATAATTAGATTAGAACTTAACCTGGCTCATAACCTGATGAAAAGTCCTCCATTGATATTTTCCAAACAATATTTGTACCCATTTGTGTTTCATTTCAAATAACTGACCATATAGGCTGGAGTGGAGAGACAGGTGTTCATTGGAACGCCTTTTAGTTTAATATGCCATAATGTTTGCACAGATTGATACATTAGGTTCGTATTCCTCTTTCGTCACTCTTTACCCACTTTTGTAATAAATTGTATTAAGGAATGGTATGACCTTAAATATGTATTTGACATACTGAGAATATGATAAAACCTCAAGATGTTGGGCTGTAGAACAGTTTAAAAAGAATTTTTGTGTGTTCATCTCTGCTGGTAATGAAAGTTTATCAAAGGAAAATAATTATGTTTTTTCATTTTCATCATTTATTTACTTCATTAATTTTTCTAGGTATAGGGATTACATAAAGTATTTTAAGATTATGGACCATCATTCATCTTTTCAAGTACTGATTGGTTGCAAGTTACAATTTCCTATCTATGGTAGAAAAGAAAGCTGGATGTAATCATGTCATGGGTTTGGTTTATTGTTTATGATATTTTAAGCACTGGCAGGAATATTTGTTACTATTTCAGGAGAAGATAGATCAGTTTTATTATGGGTGATTGTCACCTTTGGTTAGACTAAGATAAGTCTGTTTTTATGGTTTATTTCTCCAGTAACAATTTAGAAAAGAAAAATTCTTTGGTGATGGTGTATGTGAGACACTGTGAATTCTTTGGTGACTTTTCTCATACTTTAACAAAGCACTCAGTTCTTGGTAATGCTGTTGTGCAGACAACTAAAATTTTGTGCTTTCATGGTATTCCACCATTTGAGTATTTCATCAGAACACTTTTGTGTGAATTGACCAACCAGAGTATTTCACACAAAGCATTTTTTCTCTTATGCGGCCACCAGATTTCAGTGTCTGTTTTGAAAGCAGGTAAAAACAACAAAACTTGCCTGATGGTGATGATTGATGATTCAGGATCTGAGGTATATTGGCAATTTGTGGCCAGAAGTTGCAGGTTTCATTAGGATTGTTAGTAATTACGGCAGTCTCCTTCAGAATGTCTGTATGTGCCATATATGCAGATACATTGTGTTTGGTTTGCATCCCAGTTGGCGAGGTAGGGACAGACACACTGACCATTGCGCCAGATTTTTCCATTTGTACATGTGTGATTTGTTCCATTGCTCTGACCTGTATAGAAAATTGAAAACAAATGAAGATGGATGTTTTTCTTAGGAGTTTTCACATGTAATTTGTTGTAAAACTTTTTTACAACTGGAAACAATTACATATTCTTTGTATGAAAATTTGCCCCTAGGTTAAGAGTTATAAGCATTACTCAGAATGTAACTTTAGAATTTATCAAATTGTGTATTTTTAATTCAGTGAGAATAATATAACTTTGTCACATGGAAAGGTGAAAATTGTCACATGGAGAGGGTAAATTGATTTTGAAGGGTTTTAGCTTTTTTACCTTGGTTAGGAGGAAACAAGCCCCTCCATCTGTGCAGCGTGGGGAGATGGAAAAATGAAGAATAATAAAAAAAGATACATTTAAAGAATTTGCTGGATAGAGTACTTCTGGTTTACAAAAATATAGAGCTTGTGTGAATCTCCCAGTTTATATCACCACTAAAAGGCTTCACATATGGTGTGATGTCGGTCATTTAGTACCGTCAGATGTATAGATGCATGGGTATACTATATACAGGGCCTCTGGGAGAGGGTTCAGGGGGTACATTTTACCTGGGCTCAAGGGTCCAAAATGGGGCCCGAGAATTTCCTGGGATCCCAGAAAATGTCTGCATATATTGAAGACTAGCATTCACATTTTGTGTAAGCCTGTATAGTTCAAATATCCTTAAAGCATATGGCATAAAACCATATTGGGTAAAAACAGGATGACTGTTGAGGGGGGTGAAGGTTCTGGGATGCATAAGACATAGTATAGGGTGGAGTGGATGAATCTTTTGTGGAGGAAACCATAGGATTCTTTTGTTCTAATCAGATACCAATAAGTGTTCTTGGGGTATTTTGTTTCATAGTGTCAACGTATTTGGTGTTTGGAGTGAATGTTATGTGTGTTTTGTATGTGATGCTTAGTATAGTTGGCGTCATTTGAGAGGGTGATGGGTGAGTGCAGGTTTTCTGCACCTACACTGGAGGAAGTGATGGAAAATCTTTCCCAGAACATCATAAAGTTTTACATCCAGAGTATTTCCCAAACAGTCTATACAAGGGATGTTTTACACAGAAACTTTAAAGTTTGAAGTATTAGTAAGAAGTGAACTGTAACTGCTTTGCAGACTGTAATTTTTTTTCATTGTTAAATGAACTTTCTCTTTGTTTATCAAATAATTGAATATTAGCTGTCAGATTGATTGTCACTGGTACTGATGTGAAAAGTGCTTAAGGTATGAAAATAATAATACAGTTTGGATGATGAGGACCAGTAACAGAGTAAGTTTGAAAATAAAAATGAAGCATTGAAAGGGAGGTAAAGTGACATTAAAAGCATTCATAAATTGAAATTCGTAACTTATCACAGACTAGATCTTATGATCTATGTTGGAAAAAGGAATGGTATGTGAAAACTTGTGGAAGGAATATTAGAAAATACTAACAAGAAATTTTCTCTGTCATTTCATCTGTACCGTATATCTTATCTCCTACTGTTTGGTAGTTAGGCACATACTCTTCTCCATTCCATATAGTTCTTCGTTTCTTCCTGTTAGTCTCATGAATTACTTTGGTTTACCCTTATGCACTCATCCCCCTTACACACAACGTAAGTACCTTATCGTTAAATTATCAGTCAATCCCTGTAACATCTTGCATCTTTCAGGTTCCTTTTCATTTTTAACTTGAAAGATTGACTGATGCCTTTTCATCTTTTACCTGAAAAAATGACTGACACAATATACTCAAAAATTCTGAAGCATGTGTAATAAAAAGGGAAGATTTGTTCAAACTCTCATTCAATATAATGTTCTGTGGTTGTCGTGCAACGCAAGGTTGTATGACATTCTGTATTTTGCAGTTCTTCACCTTGGCAGGCTTCCAGATAATCCCTTCTGTATCGTATTATACAGTACTCTGGCAGTGAATCTGTATGAATGAACAGTACAAAAGTGAGGAGTGATAATTTGTTTAAGATTGTGTTAATGGTTTAGTCAGTGCACACATCAGCATATATGTCTTTTTGTTTTAGCTTATGAAACAGTACCATTATGTTCCTCATGTCTGTTACTAACTGAAATGAAAATAGCTGTTTTGTGTTTATGCTGTGAATATGAGAAACAAATGGAAGAAAGGTATGAAGGTTTTTCAGATGGCATAATAAGCCTGATTGATGATATATGCGGTACTTTAACAAGCTATGTTATTACCTGTGTGTTGTGATCCTAATGTAGGGTTCTCTTGGGTATTTTGCGAAGCTTGTATAAATTTGCGAGGAAAAACCAATTGCTTTCCCACTCTGTCTCTTACGGGTGGGCTCAGGAAGGAAGAGTTGACATTCAGGTTTCCAGGGCCATGTTTGTTGTTTCTTGTTAAAGGTAAAACCCTTCTCATTGTTGCAGTTTGTGGGGTAAATGGTAGTGGTCTTGCACGAGGATTTTGCTGCCTGTGTGGAACCCATTGGTAGTTCAGTTTGCCATGATTTCGATTTCTGTAGTTCTGGTATGTTTGAGGAGGATGAGACTGGATCCGTTGATGATTATAAGGCTGTACTGGAGGAAAATACTGTAGTCTTTGTTGATTCATTCTTTGTCTGGAGAAAGGGTGAACTGTAGGAGACTGTACCAGATGTCGATTATGTGTCCTGTTAAGGGGAGAGTTTTGAGTTCTTGATAGATATACTCTTTGTCTTGTTAAAGGGTTTTGATGAGAGACTGGGCTTCCCCTTCTATCAAGAACACTTCCCTGATGAGAGTAGTGGCTTGTAGATCTTTGGCTGCCATACTGTCTGTTCACTGCTGCCTCAGAAATGCTCAGTATTATAAGTGCCACACAGAGTAGCATGTGTCTGATCCTGCAGGGGAAAAGAGACAACGAAATATAATACATCTATGACATTTTTTTCATAATATAGTTTTGTCATGCAAAAGTTCGGAATAGTCAGATAGTTCTTTGTTTTCTTCTACCTTACTTCATGAGCTCTTCAGGAAGACTATGCTACATTTGGTAGCTGCATTCTTTAAGTAGCAGGGCTATATATTAATTTTGTTTATTTTTGTGTAACCATTATAACCAATGAATGAAAAGATTCATGAACATTATATTGCACTTGGTGTTTCGGGGGTATGTGGGATGGAAGTTAGTAAATTTCAAGCTTCCCTCAGTTCTGTGCTTATGCACCCAGTGTGAGACAGCCAGCTTCAAACCTCTTGGAAGAATGCCTCTGTTATCTTCCACATTTTTACAATAGATGTTTTTTATGATTTGCAGTTGAACAGTAGGTTTTCTTTAGGTATTTGTATAATCCTAAATTGAGTGATTTTCAAAAACCGTTTTATGGATAGTGTTTTATCTGCATTTTATGGGTCAAAATGTGTAGCACCTTCTAAGTATGTATGTTTATGAATTCATAGTATTTTTTATGTTTGTGCACAAGAGGAAATGGAATCCAGCTGGGTTGGTGCCCATAATGGCAGGGTTGTTTGTGCGGTGATAAACATTGTAGTTTCAATTTTTGTTACTACAATTCTCTCTGCATATAGCAGAAGTCATGCTTCTCAAATTAGGATCCTTTCAAATGTGTATCTGCCTGTCTTTATAATATACTTGCTGTGTCCTGTATTTAGAACACAACCACATGACAACCTCGTCAACTAGATTATCATTAATTACTAATACCAATCAAACACAAATCCACTGTACATGGAAACATCACACCATTCAGTCATCCACTTCTGCTTAGTAAAGACTTAACCATTTTGACATTGTACTTATGTAAATAACATTAACACTAAGGTCATATGCAAAAGCAGTACACTAAAAGCATTAACACACATCATATTTGGACAGCAAAAAGAACCAATAAACTCAGTGTATAAACAATGCACCTCCATCAAGTGTATTATGTTAGCCCTATCTAGATTGTGTTAGATCCACCATCAGCCAGCCATATTCTAAATAGATAATTCTCCTCGTACAACACCGTTTAGACATAGAGAACACCCATTTTATTTACCCTTAACAGGATCCTTCCACTGCCAAACAACACTGTCATGAACAAACAGGGACCTTGCAATTTAGCCCGTCCAACAATTCAAGAAATCAAATACTGATTGTTCCCCCTCCACCTTTCCTAGACATAAATAAATCTGAAAATACAATCTTTTGCAAAAATAGAATCCACTTACCCATCAACCACTCACGGGTAACTGTGTCCGGACTGCCCTTCTGCCCCATACACTACATTACACGTAAGGATCAGTTACCATGTTATCACTGAGAGTTCTTCAACATTTTCTGTATTGTAGATATTTGGAAGTGATTGGTAGATATTGCCAGATACTTGAGTTCATTTATTTTTTCAAAAATTTAAAGAAACAACATTCTTGTTTTTGCCATCTTCATAGCTTCATGTGTTGTGAATGTTTGCTTTAGAGTTAGTAGGAAACAGAGTACAGGAATCTTTGTATGAAAGTGACTTTGGGGTTGACACAGTACCTAGCATTTGCTATAACACTACACTAGAAATGTCTGTTAAGATGCAGATTATCTTAAGGTTAATGTAAGACTGAGTGTGAATGAATGTGGCCTTTGTTGTCTTTTTCTAGTGCTACCTCACGCATGTATGGACATGTAT
>JAUTXX010519454.1:0-11499 GCA_032273605.1 Panulirus laevicauda | reverse complement strand
TTTAACCTTGCTGTAAAACTTTGGGTAACTTGAATTTGCGGTCCAATTCAACTATATGCATCCCATATCCTTACCCCACTTGCATTTATTTCAAACTCCCTCCTCCAAAGCTAGTGTCTAGTTCATCCTCGACTTCGGTATAGGTACACCTAACTCTCGACCCATCCACTACTGGGGATGATATCATCCTTGATCCCATGTACTGCTGGGGTGTACCTTACCCTCCGCAGCTGTGGTCTGCTTCACCCTCGACCCACACCTGTGTGTTCCTCGACCTGGAGCCCCTCCCCCTACTTGAATCTACCTAAGTCTCTTCCTCTCCACAGGTCTGACACTCTACTACAGCTCGGATCTTACTTGGTCTCGAACCATCCCCATCTCTGATCTACCTAAGCATCAACACCCGAACCACTTAAGATTCACTTCAGTAACCCATCCACTGCTCGTTCACCTCAGCTGAACCAGCCATTCCTCCTCAGAAAACCCGCCGAAACTTTCACAGTTGATATTTACTTTTAAAACTTTTTAGCATTCTCAAGCTTCCACCTCTCATTCCCTCAGACTCCAGTTACATCAGTCAGTCCACAACTGCTTACAGTTATAAAACCGTTTTATACCTGTGTACATACGACCTGTCTCCCGTCACCTTCCCCTTACTTTATCGTACCCAAGTTACCTAAGTTCACCTTTATGAAGTAAACCAGCGAAATGATTACCCCAACAGACAGTTAGCACTACTAGTGACAACGCCTAAGCCACACAGCCTTCCTAACTGGATGAAGTTAGTGCCTTTTATTAACCTTGAGCTATTGTGTACTACATTAACCAAATTTACTGCAAGGAAGTTCTTTAACGAGACATTAGTTCAGCATAAACTTGACAACCTCCAGGCGTGAGCCTAACATGTCTTGTGTCCCGAGTACTTGGGAGGCAGAAAGGGAGGCAGGTTCTTGTTGCCTTCTAGTCGTACCATTACTGATTTGTGGGTTAAGCTTTGATCTCTGCTCTGTGAGCTACTGGGGTGGCTAGTGCCGGGAGAGTTGAACACCGTCTGGCACGAATTCTCCAGAGGGGGTTGTGGAAGGCGGAGGTGAGATCGAGGGAATTAGTTTACATCTGTAAGACCTTACGGTATGGCTGCATCTCGTGGGTCACGAAAGTAAGCAGATGTGAACAGAGATGAAAACTTGTGTGAATTATCCGGGACGGGGGAAGGAAGGGGGCAATGCACCATCTTTGATCACAATCGACTTGTCTACAACTGGTGGGGGAGGACGACACTCCCCCCTCCCTCCCTCTAAAGTACCCGGGGGAGGGGGACAGCATGTTGACATGTGACATGACTTGGCTGAAGCAGTGGGAAGGTTGGCAAGTTTGTTTACAAATCAAAACATCCACGTATAAAAAGCTATTGAGAACAACAATATTTATATCGTAATATTATTCCTGTCTTCTCCTGACTTCAGGCATTTTAGAACAGCTTTTAATCAAGAGTTTTTTTTTTTTTAATCACTCGAACGATGACACATATATTGAGCTTCTGGATCACGCTGAACATGTAGTTTTTCGGAGGCAATACATCAGTGATGTACGCATCCTTATATTTCAGTTGCCATGTACAGTACAGAGGCATTAAAACAATCCTACTCAGACCTACGTGATCAGCTATACTACGTCAATTGGATAAAGATTCGGTTGCTTAAATGGAGACGTTTACTATCGTAGTATACCTTACATGGAAGACGAGATGACAGTGACAACTTTACATCAACCAGTCGACCTGTTGGATGCGACCACTGGTTTGTGTGTGTTCACATGAACGCCCGCCTCATTCTGTACATGACAACTGCCATAACCCTTCAAACCATTACAATTCCCAGTTACCATTATCAAGGGGATCACGTTGAAGAGTCACAGGCTGGAATAGTTATTCTCCACGGGGCGTCTGGACGTACGTTTCCAAGGCAGTGATTCATTGCTGGAGCACCAAGCTGTCACTTGTGGTCTCTGGGCCACTTCCAGCCGTTCCAGAATTCCTGGAATGGGGCCACTCAGCCTCCAGGTTTCCGTGTTCGAGCCCCAGGGTCTCCAGCATCTCAGACCAGCACGCAGCAACCCTCTTGGCCCTCACGGCTGCAGGTGTTGGTGTCACAGGCGGAGCAGGGGGCCGGGGCGGTGGCTAGTAGTCCCGGTAGTCACGGTAATCCCTGGGTGGCGTGCGGTGTCGCAGGCCGCCGTTCTGCGCGACGGGCGTGGTGCCTCGAGATCGCGACCCAGAGCGAGGCATCCCATGGACGCTTCTGAACCTTCGAGACAGATGACGCCGAGTCTTCTTACCACGCTGGGAGAGACATAGAGAGAGTGGGCGTTAACATCATCCTAGTGGCCACGTCAAGTACAGAATGCATCATAAGTTTTCAGAACGTCGTCTCCTGAGATGTTGGGCGCGCGGAAGCTCACTCAAGTCTATGACGAAAATAAGAAGACCTTTGGCCTTTGTTAAGTTTAAGTGGGACCCAATGAATGGGGTAGTAAAGTGGATGATAGGGAAGTGTTGTTCTGGGAAACAGGCCATTGCAAGTGAGATGTTCCTATTAACAGGAGGACGAGTCCAGTGATATAATCGTTTTGATTTTGGGTCATTAAAATACGAAACAAAACTTGTTGTAGGATAGGCCGTGAAATGATAACTGTTTAGAGGAGAAAAATAATATTTTGGGCCAGTCAGACCATGAATTACTTCGTAGGTGTACAGTAATGTGACAAGGCCGAAGAAAATTCCGAACAGCTCTGGCTACTGACTGGCACCCCAACCTTCCCTGTATGGTTGTAGGTGCAGCCACCAGTGCTACTTTTCCTGTTACCGCTCATGATGCAGTCACGTCGCAATGATCGTAACCAACTCAATCGAGATAACAGGAGAGGTTGTGTTCAACTTAAAATCCATCTCACTCAAGGGTTAAGTAAAAAGTAATTCATGGCCAAAGTGTCCTTGTATGTGTGGATCAAGAACATGTACTCCAGCAGCTTTAATGGGAATTATTTGGCAGAGCTGAAGAGCACGAAACCCCGGGAGAGTTGAGAGCAAACTGGCCAAGCTAGTCTGAAATGATTACCTGAAAAAAATAATTAAAAATGAGAAGTTAATTACAACTGAAAATCTGTTTTGTATTAAATACAAAGGCATCGTGGAGTACTACTTAAGACGTCACTATGAAGTTCTCCTTAACAAGCAGTTTCAAGATGTAAATTTTGGTTGAAATCCATCGGCAACAGGAATGAGAGGATGTTGTTATACAGAGCAGCAAGTGTGATGTTCAGGTGTGACCAAAGATGACAAAGCTTTGCCCAGAGAAGGCTTCGGTCATGAACCCCAGGAAGCAACCGTGTGACGTGACCTCACCTCGTTCTTGAGAGCAAGCTTGGACTGGTAGGTGATCCTCTCTAGGGCCTGTCGGACCCACAGCGGCTGGTTGGGCACGAGCCACATGAGGCTCAGTTTGGCGGCCAGGATGAGGTGTTCCAGGAGGACGAACAGCAAGACCCACTCCACTGGGGAGGTGGTTGGAGCCAGCGGACGCACGCGGGGAGACAGGCACAGAAGGGCGCAGTTGGTCATCACGGCCACTGCTCCAAGCAGCTCAAACGCTCCCTGTGGATAATGGCAAGTGTTAGGTTCGCCGGGGAGTATAATGTGATGTCATGCTTCTACCATGGCATCTGACGTTAATCAGTGAGTCCCTTGGGGTGACATGTGACAGCGTATTTTTATCGGGGTGGCTAATGAACAGGTCATAAATTATGGCGAGATGTGTGCGTGGGGAATGTGTGAGCGTTCATTGTCTTCCCTAAGGCAGGTGCATCCCGGTCTGGCTCATGGATAGCGGTAACTCAATGTGAGGAGGTTGGGGCACCAGCTTCCCTGGCTGATCACTGTGTCCTCTGTTGGTATTCGTCAGCACTTGTGAAATTCGTCGCGATTAAGAAATTGCTTCAAGCACTTTCTTGATCCGACGATATTTCAGTCAACTTGACACCTCCCGAAGCAGTGATCATTGTAAACCTGGTATGTCAAGGTCATGTCAACTGCATGTCATGCTCGGTACTAAGGGGAGTAATGCATGACACCTCCCCAGGAATAAGTAGTCAGTGTTATGCTACTTACCACACTAATCCCACGATCAGTCATGCTACTTACCACACTAATCCCACCATCAGTCATGCTACTTACCACACTAATCCCACCATCAGTCATGGTTTACGGCATGATATACACTTTCGCCAGCCGCTGGCCAGAACTGACGCCATCACCACGACCAACAACTGCTCCTACAACTCACGTTTTTTGTTGAAAAATAAACAAGAAAGTTGGGTGCCAAACGTGGAAGAGTACGGGGTTCCGAGGGCCAACGCTTCTCGCCGAAGGATTTACATACCACTTTAGGAGGAGGAGGGGGGGGGGTTACTGATGCCTCACGGAAGTACCAGTGGGTGACTGTACATATATATCGTACGTGGATTTCGAGGGGGAGTGAATTTCCTGTGTAAAGGGTCGTCCGGGAGGGGCAGACCCAGCCAGTATTCTCAGCCTGTATGACGTGGTAAATTGTTTTCATGCTACTTTATAAAGAATTATGACCGTGCCACGTTGGAGTGTATCAGTAATTCAAACTCGCATGATCCAGTATTTTGCATTCTACGACTACATTATTGAGTCAATATATTAGTGGTCTGGCAAGAGCAGGTGTTCTGAGAAGGTTCATTAGAATTAGCCTTGCCAACCAGGGCTTGAAAAGTCGACGAATAATTCAAGCAAACTGTGTTGGAACTGTGAGTGTTGAAACGTTACCTTGAAGGTGTTGTAACGTCCACATAATCTCCATCGTAAAACGATCTGAAACTTTCCTCCGTTGAAGATCTAGCAGTTATTAATGACTTACCGGAGGCCAACAGTGTCATATATTTTTTTCCCCTCTTTCCCAACGAGCTCCTGCAGAATGTTACAGCTACATCTGGATCCGCCTTGCGTGCAAGACGCGGGAGCTGTGTAGATAAGCCTTCTGTTTACGAGTTCTGGGGTCGTCATGTGACGTGAGGACACACGCTAAGTATTTATGTATAAACAAGATTGGTTTTCAACTAATACAGTGATGAACCCACAAAGCTTCGTATACTGATGAACCCACAAGGCTTCGTTCGTATGCTCTTCAAGCACCCACACCTCGTTTTCCACACTAAACATTGGAGAAAACTGGAACGATTTCTCTGTAACACTCGGAACCAGACAACCCCGCGTGAACTTTCCACTCACTCAGCGAGCACCCTGTGGCGGCGTCAAGCGTCACATGAAATAAGACTCCGTGTGGTCAAGACTTTGTACCTACGGTTGGAAAATGATACCACGGGACTACTGACCTGCCAGACGCCAATGGATCCAACCTTCTTGACCCTTGGCCTCTGGTAGACACGGCAGAGCTTGAAGGCGTCCGTCTTCAGCTCCAGGATGTTGTTGAGGACGGCCCAGAAGGCGGCCATTGGGTACACCGAAGAAAACAGGAAGACGTAGCCGAACTGGAGGAACATCTCGAGGTAATCCTCATACGCATCCTGAAATGACGAGATGGCGTCAGCTGCTTGTAATGTCCCGCGGGACCTCAAGATATGGTGGGGTAACGTGAACTATGGGTAATAATGAGGTGGTCATTCATACCTGACCCGGGAGAAATAGGTATAGTGCACGAGGGAATGTAAGTTGAGAGGGAACCATCTTTTGCTGTAGGGATGGGCTTAACACGGAAGGGAGAGAGGATGACTTGGTCGAAGTGGAGGAAGAGTTAGGAAAACAGGCGGAGATGTAGTACGAACTGTACCAACAGGAGAGACTGAGAGGGAAAGACGATCTTGATGAAACTGATAAATGAATTGTTTGAACATGGAAGGTCAAGCTGGACTACGATTGTCAGAACAACACACCAGAGATGGAGGGTTGCGAGACACGCAGGAACGAGTGTAGCCGGCAGGACCACCCAAAAGGGGTCACAAATTCACAAGTTAGATAAGTAATTGATAGAAAAAAGAATGAAGATGAATGCAAGGATAATGATTACATAACGGTAGCAAAATGATTAGCAAATGAAATTTCCATCAGTTAAAATCCAAGGATTTGTAACAAACATGAATTTGTCTGCAAGAAAGAAGTCGATAATCTGCTTTGTTTATATGTTTATATATTTCTCTCAGTACAACACATGTTCCACAACATCTTACGACCATCACACTGCACACCAGAGCTCTCGCAAGCCCCGTCGTGAGAACCCTGGCTGGCACTCACCTCGTAAGGGTCGAGGTCGGCTTCCTCCTTAGCCTGGGTGATCCTTGGGTCCTTGGGGTCGAGGGAGAGGACTGGGACTGGTTCCTCCTCCGGCGGGGCGGTGTGCACGGGCCTGACCACCTCCGTGAAGAACTTCTCCGTCAGGGGATGATTCCTCAGCACGGACACCAGCTGCTCCGCCAACTGAAGAACATAAAGGAAGGAGTCTGACGTTGATGGCACTCTGGAACCATCAACAACTGCAGAGCCTCGGCTGGCACAGGAGACTTCGTCACAAGTGGCTCACTATATCATATAACAGTTGAAGACAAACGTTTTGTTTACACGTGTAGTTATCACGATAATGGGTCAGCTGATAAGGTCAGGTGTTCCTCCGTCCATGTATACAGAGGGCAGGGTGCGTGCGTGTGTTCGTGGCAGGGGAACTCTGGTGTTTATTTAAAAGTTTTCAGCCAAGGTCGACAAGCACCCACCCTGACGTGTACATACAGGGGAAAGCACCGAGGAAAGATTATATTTATTGACCAGAAAATGGACGGATGGAAATGGTCAAACCCCGGCTACTGCTGCGTCAACACCAAGACAATTGGACAGACAAACGGACGAGTTGATAAAGAGCATCCGTTTCCAGACATTGGCCATGGCTTCCGTCTTTCCTGGAATACACAAGGAAGACCTAAATCCATTTTTTTTTTTTGAAGAGAAATACCAAAGCCAGAGCTTCTTGAAGCTGGACGTCCTTCAGTCAGGGCTCCCTAGATCTAGCAACTCCTAAGTTAGGACTCGTTGAAGATAGAAAACCGTCCCTTGAAACTAGAAACCCCTGAGTTCGGGCTCATTGAAGCTAAACGCCCCTAAATTAGGGTCATTTGAAACTAGACACCTTGTCAGGTTCCCTGAGACAAAAAAACCTACATCAGTGTTTTTTGAAGGTAGAAACCTCTATGAATCATTTCCATGACGCTAAAACCCTGGAACTCAGGGGTCCCCGAACTTATAAGTCCGCACTCTGGCGTTGTCCGAAGCTAGGAAATAAAGTCAGGGTTCCTTAAAGTTAGAATCCCAAGCTAAGGTTAGCTTGACCTTAGAAAATAAAGTCTGTTCACTGCAGCTAAAATCCAAAGTCAGGGATGACGAGCTATTATCCCAAAGCTAAGGTTAGCAAGCTTAAAGCACAAGCTAAGGTCAGCAAGCTTGAAACTCAAGCTCAGGTCAGCAAGCTTGAAACACAAGCTAAGGTCAGCAAGCTTGAAACTCAAGCTCAGGTCAGCAAGCTTGAAACACAAGCTAAGGTCAGCAAGTTTCACAAAGCAGAACTCAACAGAACTTGAAGTCTAAACCCGGCTTGACGAACTGGGAAAACTTAACTCTGGTTTATTGGAGATGAACACCCAAACCAGCAGTTGCTAGCAGTAAACCTACACCCTGGTTTACTTGGTTTATGCAGCAAAACATGGAGTCACGAGATGGACATCCTTGCCAGTGTTCACAGGGGCCAGAAACGAGCGCGGTTAAATCCATCTTAATAATGATATTACCCGACACTCGCGTCCTACAGAATCTGACGGAAGTTCGACTCCACCCCATCCGTCGGGCCGGTGAGGAAGCTGGGTTCTTCTTCCTCCGTCACAGGACGGCGAGGCGAGTGCCGTAAGTCACGTATACGCTCATAACTTTGGTCGCCAGGCGAAGGTGGGCTGGGTGGCCGTTGAAGGTCAAATGATACATATATGCCGCAGAACGTAGGACGGGCTGGAAGAAGGCCAAGTAAATACTTTATCCGATGAACGCCTGCAGCTTCGCAAGTGACATAAGACAAACTAGACATGGCTCGTTGGTGGCAAAATGAATTTTAATATCGGTAAAGTGCAGAAGATTTACATACCGGGAGCAAACAACGAAAAGGCAGGCTACAGTCTTGAACTCGGTTGAATTGTAAAAGTTAAATGAGGGAAAAGACGTAAAAATCTCTGATGACCTCGATGCAAGTAAGCAGTACACACAAGCAGCGCACAAGAGCCAATAAGGTTCTCGTATTCATAGGTACGACCTTCGAATTTCAGTCCAGGGTAATAATCCTTCTTCTTTATCACAGTTTAGTCTACATCTGGAGTATCGTGTGAAGGTTTGGTCACCAGACCTGGAAAAATGACAGTTCAGCGTCGAGCCGCAAACATGATTCCCGGACAGAAACAAATCCTACGAGATCAGATTAAACGACTTGAATCTATTCAACTTAGAAAAGAGAAGGTGAAGAGGTGATCCAACACTACTGTTCAAAATTATTAAAGACTTTAATGATCTTGATCAGTCAAGTTATTAATTCCAGTTCTTGATTCGTCTGATTTCAATCGCAGTAATGGATACAAACTCGTGTGTCAACGTTTTACCTGTAATGAGGCGAAGTACTTTATCTTCAACAGGATTGTTAACATATGGACCGACTTGCCAAGTGGAGTGGACCAAACCAAACACTAAAGATACGTTTAGAAATAGACGATAAATATTTGGCTTCAGGTTTACGACTTACATCATTTGCGCCTACATAGTCACAATGACAAATTTGCAGGTTATTCTCTTTCAATTATCTGAATACGTTCTGATATTTACCACACTGATGTGTGAGTTTCTCCTGTTATCTTCCACCATCATAAACATTCTCGAAAGCACCCAGTGGTCTGTTGCTTTTTGAATTCCTTTGCATTCCCCTGTATATGAGGAGAGGGTACAAGATATCGCATGATCAACCTTGGCAAAGCATGTCACGTAGTCTAAGACGACCCTATTGGAATAGTCTGTCATCAACTAACCTGTCTTGACCTGACCTCCTTCCCTGCAGGAGTTCAGCGTGCGTGACCTCGACCAGTTCCTGTACTCGGGTCACACGCTGGACACAGTGCTGACCCCAGCCGAGAGGGAGTTTTGTGTGCGTCATGAACTGGACGCCATCAGGGCCAAGCAGGAGGAGGGCCACGTTCCTGGTTACCCTGAGATCAAGCTCTTCCCGGGCCAGTCCATTGGTAAGTTCCCCTGGGTTAGACTCCATCGGTGAGGCTCGTGTGCCTTTCGTTGACGACTGGACTGAGAATCGGGAGTATAATGACTCACATTAGCCGAGCCCTGCGCCCGTCACGTGCATCATGTGTGCGCCGTGTCACGTGCATCATGTGTGCGCCGTGTCACGTGCATCATGTGTGCGCCGTGTCATGACCGCTGAGTGACCTGAGGGAGAGGGTCGTCCAGCTCGGTGTTGTTAGCAGGAATCATCATGCTGGAGCCCGAGTCTTACATGTGGATGTTGGTCTCCCGCTCGGGTGTAAGAGCGGATAGTTTTCCTTCATCAAGAACACATGTTGTACACTCTCCCAGGAAAGTATCCCCCCCCCCTCCGGCCTGAAGTTTCTAATAATCTACAACTTCCAATTAAGACATGACTTACCTCCCACCCTGATGCAGTGTACAACTGTATGGCAGAGAAGTTATGTTGTGATCTCGGTCTGTCCGTTGTAGATGCTTAGAAACTTCGTCAGTTGGCAGATACATGTATGGGAGCGAGTGTGTCTCATCCTAAGGAAGGGACATTGTTCGTACCACCAGAACTATCGTCCTGTTGTTTCCATATTTACTATTTCCTAATTCTTTGAATCGCTTCTGAACTCCCATAGTCTCACATATCTTGACTCTCACAATCTTCTCTTTGATCACCAGTATGGCTTCCTTAAGGTAAGATCCGCTGCTGATATTCTTGCCTATCTTACTAATGTCTGGTCATCATTTGTGAGAACTTGTGGAAACTCCTGTGTGGTTGTCCTTGATAAATTATAAGCTTTTGACGAGGTGCAACATTAGGATCTTATCTTCATGCTTCCCTCTTTTGGCTTTCCTCCCTGTCTTTGTTCCCTCTTATCCACCTTCCTCTCACACCGATCCATCTGTGTAGTTGTTGACGGATCAGCTGTCACCGTACCCTATAGACATTGGTGTCTCTCAGTGTTGTGTTTGACAACCTTCCTTTATTTATTTATTTTTGAACGATTTACTTCAACAGATAACTGAGTACAGTCATATGCTGACCACTCAGTACTGCATTCCTCCACTTTCGTCCAATGTTCTTCACCCTCTCACTCGATCCTTATTACCTAAACCACATATCACTCGCCAAGCTACAGCGTCACAGAATTGTGGCATCTTGTGGTCGTTGGCGAGTCAAGGATGGGCCATCTTGGCGTGTGTTTCCTTCCCTACACCTCTTACTTGTACAACTTCTACTTCCCTATGATTGTCCCAGCAGATATTTCTACGTGAAATAGATAGTACCTTAATGTAATTAGTGTGATCTTTTATTATCGTATATTTATGATTATATCATCTAGATTTGTTACATAATCACCTGTATAGGTAATGAAACTCATTAAAGCGAGCTCTTTAACCCTTCACTCCAGCAGTTAACCTGAAGTAACCTGTGCTTCTCCATCCTTCCCCCACGACCTGTAACTGACCGAGGACTTGTTACAAGCAGAACCCACACAACCGGTCTGGTGACCTGTTGAAAACAGTCGTTACTGTCCTACAAGACTTGAACAACATCCCACACGACTGTTGCCAGACTCAGCCTTGCTCTCTGGCTGGTGTTTGTGACACACCTCGCTTGTGGCTGACGACGGGTTGTGGATATAGACCTTGTTGATGCTCTTAATACAAGCACGTTGACCTGTGGATCACGAACCTGCATCTGAACCTGTCACTCTCCAGACCTGTTCACTCGTACCTGATGACCTGACCTGTACTCTCATCACTGACCTCTACATCCATCAACATCACCTGTGCCCCAGACCCCATGCACAACCCTTGTCCCTGCCGACGTGTCATGCACAACCCTTGTTGCTACCGACGTGTCATGCACAACCCTTGTCCCTGCTGAGGTGTAAGTCCCGTATGTAGAGCGTTAATCCTGACCTTTACCGGCAGTGAGTGTGTACCTGGCGGAGGAGTTGGTGACGGCAATGTACCCACTGCATGACCGGCAGGCGCTGGAAAGCCTCTCGTCCTCTTGGTACAAGGCGTTCTTCCAGGCTGCGCCCTACGGTGAGTTGAGAGAGAGAGAGAGAGAGAGAGAGAGAGAGAGAGAGAGAGAGAGAGAGAGAGAGAGAGAGAGACGGGGTGGGGGT
>JAUTXX010519432.1:0-15544 GCA_032273605.1 Panulirus laevicauda | reverse complement strand
CCAACACGTCTGTTACGGTTTGTGCCATTTGGGCCATGGTTCTGATGTCTTAAAACACCTACTTGACCTGCAGTTCTAGCTTTACCATTAATGGAAGTTCTCATTAGCCTTGACTCTGATTTTTGCATTCTGGAGTTATCAATAAAAGGTTTTTCAATAACTTCTTCATGTCCAAGAGTGCCTAAAGGTGGACTTGCAGTTGTTACAGACCAATTTTTTTTTGTAAATCCAATTACTTCACGATCCTGCTTCTGCAAGTGCATTTCCTGAGTGTCTGTAAGTGGAATCCCCGACTTGTGACCCTCACTAAGTTTGATTGGTCGCCTTGGCTTGTGACTCATTCTACCTTTAATAGATTTTCCCTCTTTACCAGTTAAGATCACTGTAACATTTCTATGAGATCTTTTTCTTGTAAATCGTTCTTGGGCTACTAAATGTGGTCTCCTGGACCTTCGCTGACCAGACCGTGGCCGTAAGTGTTTTCGTCTATGTCTGATCCGTGTTCGACCTCTAGAAAGAAGAGGCAACTTGTATCCTGTGGATGATATGAACCGAGATGGATCTGTATTCCCTCTTGTGTGCACATCTCTCCTGCTGGCGGCCATATTGATCCCACTGTCATGGGAGGAGTGTCTAGTGGTGGCATTTCCATGAACATCTGTTGCATCATTCTTCAATACTTTGGACATAAAAGGAAAATTTGCTCCTTGATTATGCCTGAGTAAATGTGACAATAGTCTAGGTCTAAATGTTAAAGCTGAAGTTGAATTGACGGAAATATTAGTCAAAGGTGAGTGAGAATTAAGATCTAGATCCTCAAAGGGAAACAGAGAATTTGCAACTTTAGAAACTGTTGTTAATACTGAGCTGTCAGTGTGCTCTTTGGGTAAGGAAGATGAAGAGCTGTTGTGAAGTTTCAGCAAAGATTTTGAAAGCTCAACTTGCCCTGATGATGCATTTAGATTCATATCTGAATGTGTTGGACTCTCTGAGTGTTCATGCTCACGTCTTCTCTCAGTTGAGTCAGGGAATACCGGAAGAAAACTTATATCGTCTAATTCTGCATACGAGTTTGGTTCTTCCTGGCCATGCAACTCTCGTGTCTTAAGTATATGAAGCATAGATTGGGTTACTTGGCTAACAACAGTAGGTGACTGTACCGTTAATGAAGCATAAAATTTAGGGTCTTCATCTGTCCCATCTTCAGTGTACTGCATATCTGCTTTTGCCAATTCTTCTGAAGCCCGTGTTCCCCACAAACTGTTTACACCTACTGACCCTCCATCACTACCTTTGGGTAACACAGGAGTAGCAGGCAGTGAGGTCATGGGTTTTATTGTGGTCCTGTGCATGAACGTGATTACAGGGGGTATTAGTGAGGCTGGGTGAGGGTCAGCCAAGGAGTGAGGTCGTGAGGTGAATGTTTTGTAGGGGTGCCATGTGGTGGCATGTCCAGACTGTTCTAAGAGTGGTCTTTGGCTCTCGAGCAGTTGTGTTGATGGCTGTGATGTCTCTCTGTCTGCGGTGCGGAGGGTCAAATCTTCAACAAGATTCTCTAGTGTGTCATTCTTAAGTAATTGAGAATGACTTGATCCCTGGGTTATCTGTGTGGAAACATCAATCACAGAAGTGGGAGCCTCATCAAAGTTCCCTGGAGCATCAGTTGAGGATTCTTGCAAGCATGAGTGCAATGAAAAGGAAAAAGCTTGACATGTACTCTGTAACATAAAATAATGAGCAGCTGTATTATGAATAAATGGCTTCTATATCTACATATGTAAAAAAATAGCTCATACTACCTTATACTAGATCAGTTAAATCATCCATGACAAATGATCTGCACAGTTATGTGTTTACATCCAGGCAGGGGATCTTAGGGCATTGTCAACTGTGCCCATACATTGTGCCAGTCACTTTTACAGTACCACACTCCAGTGGTGTGATGAGACAAAACAACACAAAATGTTCAGTAGTGGTTGACTTTATCCAGCAATTTGTGCTTTCGGTTGGGACAATCATGACTGGTGTATAAATATATGATACACTCTCTTGCAAACCTCAGTTTACAGAATATACTTATAAACTTGGTGAAATGAGGCCACACCACTGGCACAGATGGAAAACATAGACATTGATACAGTGGAACACTGAAATGGGATTCAGCAAATTCTAGCAGTGAGAGGCAGAGAATATATGAGGCAGTGAAATTAGAGAGACTATAATATATGAGCGAAAGTGAAATTAGAGACTATAATACATGAGAGGTAATGAAATTAAAAGAGACTATAAAACAATGCATTCAAGTATCAGATGGCTACCATGTTCATGTCTTACCTTGCTATCCTTTGGGTGGGATCAGAGAAGAAACAAAATGAGTATCATTAGTCTTACAATGCTACATGAATTCTAAGATTGTCTCATTGAGTATAATCATTTTAATGGTTATTTCATGAGTAGATTAGTGTATTGTACAATTAATCTAAGTTTTAGCTATGTGGTTCCTTATTAATAAAAAGCATTACATATATTCTCAATACCTTGAACAGTACACTGCTTTACACAAATAATACAAGTTTTCAAAAGCTATGTCACCAGAGTTTATCTACAACCAGATCATTATTATCTCCTTAACGATAAACAACACATTTCATTCTCTCTCTTAGGTAGAGAAGACAATCTTGGACAACCACAATCTAATCTGTTCTGAGAAGACATCTGTTGCAGAAGATAATCTTGGACAAACACAACCTAAACAGTTATAAGGCCTTTAACAATATTTGAGCTTCAAATTCGTATTCAGCATGAAAATTAGTCCTTTAACTGAAGTTTTCAAGTAAATCTATTTTCATCAGAAAAACACCAAAAAGTGCAGGTATTTAGGTCAAGCTAATTTTTTGCCTAAAAAAATCTGTTTTAAAATTGAAATATTAAATGATGAAATGATTCTGATCTTCAAACAATCATGAAAATAATCTCGTAATGGTTCCCAAAGCCGAAAAATACCCAGTACATATATAGTAATCATTGAAATAATCTTTAAATACTTAATTAAAGGCCTAAATGATTCCTCATAATATTCAAACCCAGACTCATATTCAGCATTAAAAAATCATCCTTAAACTGAGGTTCTAGAACAAATTTATAACCTTCAGAAAAATACCAAAACTTGCAGGTAACAGTCTGGATATTCTTGATCACCAAATACTTTTTCTTCTAAACCAGAAATCAAACAGATCAAACATAACGGAGATTATTTCATAACACTTCCCGAAGTCGACACTTACCCAGTAGATACAATGTGAATAACCATAAAATCATTAAATACATAACCTCCAAGAAATATTTGAGCTTCAGATATGTATTCAGCCTGAAAAATAGTCCTTGAACTGAGGTTTTTCAAGTATATCTAATACCAAAATTGAAGGGTATTTTCTTTGCTCTTAGCTCCAAAGTATTTTTTCTTATAAACTGATATATAACATAATTGAATATTTCTACACTTGAAATAATCATTGAAAACATCTCATAATGGTTCCTCAGGTCTAAAGACACCGAATAAAAGCAAAGCAAATAATCACAGAATCTTTGAGTACTTTAAGAATCTTTGAGTACTTTAATACCAGCATCAATGACCCTCAAACAACATTTCAATCCCAGATTTGTATTCAGCACAAAATGCAGTCCAAACACTGAGGTTTTCAAGAAAATCTAATACCTTAAAAGATAAAAAGATCGCAAATAAATTCTTTTAACCCAGAAAAGTTTTTCTTTTAAAAATGGAAAGTAACATAATGAAAATGCTTATATACTGGAAATGATAATGGAAGATATCTCTATGCTTCCCCAGTCCGAAACATACCTAATGACAAGGTAGTGAATAATCACAGAATTTTTAAGTGCTGAATTACATGTATTAATAACCTCTAAAAAATACTTCAACCTCAGATATGTATTCAAAATTAAAGATATTCCTTATACTGAGGTTTTTAAGCAAGTCTATTGCCCTTAAAAATACCAAAAAGTGCAGGCTAATTCTCATCCCAAAAAGTTTTGCTTTAGAACTGTAATATTACATAATGAAACACTTCCATTCTTGAAATATTCATGGGAAATATTTCATGATGCTCCAAAGCCAAAAGAAGAGGGAAAGTTAACCATCATAGCACCACAGGGCAAGCAGGTCAAGTTTTAAAGTTAGGCTGGGAGAGTTTGTAAGTCAGACCGCTTTTGACTCAACTCTGTCAAGTAAGGATGTAGAGCTAGAACCAACTAATGCGTGGGAGCACTACTTCACAAAGGATGAATACATCCTTTGTATAAAAGGAGCAACTGTTCAGATTAAAAGAAATTTTGACATAAACAGAACTCCCAGTTTCATAGAGGTAGAATTACCTATTTCCATAATATTGGGTTTCCAAAAATGAGTGGATATTACAATAATACCAAGTATGTTCATCGAGTCAAGAGGTGGAATCACAGAACCATCAAAGGAGAGACGAGAGTTAAGAGAAGTTTTCGATAGAGAGATGGGTCTTGAAGTCATTAAACTTAGCAACGTTTTGTCTACCCCAATGAGACATCATGTCCAAATTCATTGAGGAAGTTGTGTTAAGATGAGATGCAGATCATGTGAGAGAAGAAGGAACAGAACTGAAGGATGTGTCAGATGAGATGCAGATCATGGGAGAGAAGAAGGAAACAGAATTGAAGGATGTGGAAGAATGCAGTGTTGAGTCATCAGCATATGAATGCACTTGGTTATTTGTGGAAAAAAAGAAATCTTTAGTAAAAAAGGAGAAAAATTAATGGGGACAGGCCAGAACCTTAAGGGACACTACTGTTGATGGAGAATAAGGGGGAGGCTGACCAATCAACAACCATGAGAACAGATTGGCCAGATAGGAGGCTAGATATGAGGAAACAAAGTGAGGGAGGGAAGCCAAAAGAGGGCAGCTGAGACATGAGATCCTAATACCAAGGCATCAAAATCTTTGGATATGTCAAGGGCAGTTACAGAGAACTCCTCAAAATCTTTTAGGGATGATGACCAGACATTAGTAAGATAGGAAAGATTATCACCAGTGGATCTCACCTTACAGAGGGAAGACTGAGATTCAAGGTGTCTAAGGATATGGGAGTTGAGAAAGGAGTCAAAGACTTTAGAAATGGAAGATGTCAAAGAAACAGGATAAGAGTGAGAGGAGCTAGAACAGTCACCCTTCTTAGGGATGGGGTGTACCAAAATAAGTTTCCAAGAAAGCAGTGGTGCAAATTCAGTGGCGCACTATTTCAATACATGGAGTGGATGCCATCAGGATCATAAACCTTGCTTTGTGTCCAAAAAGAGAAGTGCTTTACAGACGGTCTGAAAAGAGATTCTGAGGAGGGGTATAGGATTAACAAGAGGGGCATCAGCAGATGAAGGAAAATTAGTTATCCAAGGTGGAGTTATTGGAGAAATGGAATCCAAAGAGACTTGTTTTGTCTATAGGAGAGAGAGTTATACTTCTGTCAGAATGGAAAAGTGAAGGAAAGGTCCTTTGAATAAAGGACCACTTTGTCTCATGGATAACATAACTGTAATGTTTATGGGCAGTGATAAATGCTAAACGAAAGCCAGAGAAAGAAGAGTTTTTCAAGCCAAAATGCTGAATCCCTTTCCTGAATGACCTCAGAACAGGAATGGAAGAAGGAATATATGCTTCCTTTCCTGCAAGAATAACCTCTACTAGGGGTTTGGTAGAGACAGAAGCATTGCCATATAAGAGACAGTAATCTATCCTAGGAAAGCCAGAAAAGAATTTCCATAATTTATTCCAGTCAGCTTTGTTGAGTGCCAATATTTATGCTAAGAAGGGTTGCTAGAGGGGTACATTCCATAAAAATGGATACATTTATAAAACTGTGATCAGATGAATCAAATGGGGACGAGATTGTGTAGTTACAGCAGGATGAATCAGAGGTGAAAAACAAGTCCAAAACATCAAGAGTAGTCAGGAATATGAGTAGGGTGGGAAATAATTTGCTCTAGATCACTGAGAATTGAGAATATAAAGGCTTCAATCCTCCTATCATCCATATGGGAGAAATTCAATCATTCCCAATGGTGAACATGAAAATCCCCCAAGTAGAGGATTTCAATTTGCTGGTGAGAGGATGCCACAGTCTCATAGCATGAGTTTAGGTAATTGAAGAAGGATATACAGTTTGTAGAACTAGGAGAGCAATAAACAGTCCCCAAGGCATGCAACATGTGTTGATACATGTGTTGATGGAATCATCATGGAAAATATCTCATACTGCTTCCCGAAGCCAACAGATATCCATTAGATAAAAAGTGAATCATAGAATATCTAAACAATTAATTACATGCCTTAGTGACCCCCAGATTCATATTAGCATGAAAGGTAGCCCTCTTATTGAGGTTTTCAAGAAAATCTCTTACCCTCAAAAAAATATCAAAAATTGCAGGTTATATCTTTTAGCCCAAAAAAGTTTTTCTTTTAAAACTGAAATATACATTAATGAAACACTTCTATACTGGGTATAATCATGTAAAACATCTCATAATATTTGCTCAGGCAGAGATACCTAATAAAAGTGAAACAAATAATCACAGAATATTTAAGTACTTAATAACGTGCCTTGATAACCTCCAAACAATATTGTTTTTGAAGGTCTGCAGGAACCAGCCTGCCAACCTTTTGCATGAGGTAACCATGATTTTGTTGTGTTCACTGAAGGTCATTAGGCATTACTACTACAAGGTCTTTCAAATATTCATCTGGTTTATGATAGCATCTGTGTCTGTCCGGTATTGTACTGTTTTTGATTTATTCTTTTCCCTGTATTGGAGGAGCTGAAACTTAATTCCATTGAAAAGCATGTTGCTCTCAGTTGCCCACTTAAAGGGCTTGTTTATATCTCTTTGTAGCCCTTCGGCATCTTCTACTGATGTGATTTTCATACTCATTATTGTATCATCTGC
This sequence comes from Panulirus laevicauda, assembly GCA_032273605.1. NCBI lineage: Eukaryota > Metazoa > Arthropoda > Malacostraca > Decapoda > Palinuridae > Panulirus > Panulirus laevicauda. The sequence goes on along the minus strand of JAUTXX010519432.1, from coordinate 8,556 downwards.
AAAGGATGATATGAAATTGTGGCATGTGTTTGCATCAATGTCAGATATAAGGAACCAAAGGGGTGCAAGTACAGTTCCTTGGGGGATTGACATTTTTATAGTGAAGGCACTAAAGATGGCATGCCTTACACCTACATGTTGCGATCTGTTGATTAAAAAGGTGTATATGTATCTTTCAATTTTTCCTGTTATTCCCACCTTTTGCATTTTTGTGTTATGACAACATTGTTACATTAGTCATATGTGTTTGCAAAGTCTCCGTAAACTTCTTCAAAATTTGTATTTGCTTTTCAGAGCTTCGACAATCTTATCATATTAGTTAAGCAATGAAATCATGTTGTACTGGGTTATGAACTTGTTTATGGCCTTCCATTCAGTCAGCTTGCCTCTTAGGACTTTTCAAAGATTTTAATGATGTGTGATGTTAATGCTATCAATTGATAGTTTTCTGGGACTGCTTTACTTACATAATTGTGGTTTTGAAAAGTGCATGAGAATTTTTAGTGCTGAATTCTTGAATTATTAATCACAATGGAAATCCTACCTTGGTTATACATAATAATGTGGCAGCCTTCTGCTACCCAAGCACGTGCTGCCCTTCTGTGCGATGACATTTCAGAATGCACATATTATACTGATAATTTTGAATCAAAGTGTTTCACTGATATGTTTCCCTGACAAACTATCTAGAGAATGATGAATAGAACCCCACTTACAAGAAGTGACACCTGTTAAGGCTAGGAAAGCTTCAGGTTGAGACATAAGTCAAAGTTCGTTGGTGATGAAGTAATAGTTGAGGTGGCCATGCTTGGGTGCTGTGGCTGTGCCTGGGTGCTCTAGCTAGGGGTGGCCATGCCTCAGTGCTGTGGCTATGCTTGATTTTCTGTATGTTGTGAAGATGGCTCTCTTTAGCCACCCTCCTTTCTTTCCAACACTTGGTCTATCTCAGCATTTGACTCTTATGCAGACCTTATGTTGCCATCTGATTGCTAAACAACATCCACAAAACAGTCACAACTACATCTGACAATAAACAATGAACCCTTATGCATGAAAAAAATACTATCCACAGCAGCGGTTGTGAAAAATGTACCTGAAACTTTTTTAAGTATCAGCACCACACACAAATATAACACACATATAGCTCTAATAAGTAAAATATTGCTGAACACCAGTGAGCTCTACAGCAGATGAGGAACTCATGGCTGTCTGTGGCCATGACAGGTTATGATGCTAGAGAAGCATGAGGAGACACACACCTGTACAATGGGTCCAGCCATTCGGTCCAGGAAGGCCTTGGTGAAGAGGGCTGTCTCGTTACCGCAGGTTTCATACACAACACGTTCAGAACACTGTAGGTACTCCTGAAATGAGCTGCAAGAGAGATATAGTTGCTATTAACCAGGAATTCTCCGTATGAACAGCTCAAAAGGGAAGAAACATAGCTACACCTGTTCTTAATACGACCAGGGTACTGGGACCTTTGGGAAGTCAAGTACCGTAGCAAGTGAAAACAAAGCATTAATAAATGATGATGTGATATGTTTGCAAGGTTATACAATGACTGAGGGGGATGTCATGGATAAGGAGACAAAGTTTTAGATCCTCATGTGTTATATGATGCCTGTGGTGTACATGAAAAGCCAGTCATGGTAGCAGGAAAAGGGTACCACATGAGAGGGTTAACAGGGTGGAAGTACAGTATCATAGGGGTAGCTTCAGGTTGCTGGGGGGAGGGGATCCATGTCAATGAGGCAGCCTTGATGTAATGGAAGGGTCATGGACATACAAATACTGCAATGATTCCTATACCTACTCCAAGGTAATGTGCTACTGCTGATTCATCTTGTCCAAACCAAGTCTGGAAATCTTTCTCTCTCTCTCCATCTCACACATACAGCCAGCCAACCTGCTACCCAATTGGCTAAAACAAGTCACAAACACCGTCATTTTCTGCCTAGATCCAGAGGAATTACAGTTCTGCAGGCCTGTGTGCACAAAAGGGAAGGAAGTAAAATGCAGAGAAGCCTCTAAATGAAACATTTCTCAGAAATAACTGGTCACTGTAACAGATTTGAGTAGCAGAACAGTACTGAATACAAGAAGAGCAGGGATTTGAAATCGAATGTAAGGACTGCTCCAAAGTTCAGTAATCTGGTATTTTGAATAATGGTTATGTAAAGTATACCTAACAAGAGTATATTCTGAATAACTGGCATAAAGTGAGTAGGAATGAGTCTGAAAGAATTTCTATAAAGGAGTGCAACAACCAGTTAAAGAAAATTAAAAGTATTTATTACAAATTGGTGTAGAAAATCTAGCAGCTCATCTAACCAGCCAGACTCAGAGAATGTTTTGTAAATAAAGAGTATATTTTGGTTTAAGAGGTTAAGAAGGAAACTTACTCCTAAAAATATCTTCTGAATATAATATTCCACGGGGTGAAAGACTGAAAACAAAAACACCAGTGAGAGTGTGCTAAGGACAAAAAATTAAGTTGCTAAGTAAACAACTTAAGCTTAACCTTTAGAAAACTGAAGAAATGCCATAAGATATTTAGTGTTGCATGAACCAAGCAAATAGGTGGACATAATCCACGGAAAGGAAATTTGCACCAAATGCTCTACCCAGACATGACTAAAACTGTTACTACATACTACATACAAACAGTCAAGCTTAAGCAAATATTTTGTTCCTATTTGACCTATCTAACCCCATCTGTTCTTGGCATACTCTTGGTCCACTCTATCATTACCAAACTCCTGACCCTACCAATCCTGGCCCTCTTCCTGATCCTACCTGTCATGGCTGTCCTGCTGACCCCACCAGTCTTGGCCATCCTCCTAATCTCACCTATCCTGGCCATTCTGCTAACCCCACCTGTCTTAGTTGTCTGTCCTAGTGACTCCACCTGTCCTGGGCATCCTACTAACCCCACCTGTCCTGGCTGTCCTACTGACCCAACCTGTCCTGGCCGTATTGCTGATCCCACCTGCCCTGGCTGTCATGTGACCCCGCCTGTCCTGGCCGTAATGCTGACCCCACCAGTCCTGGCCATCCTGCTGACCCCACCTGTCCTGGCAAATACTGCTGACCCCACCTTTCTTGGGAATCCTGCTGATCTCAACTGTCCTGGCCGTCCTGTGACCCCACCAGCCCTGGCTGTCTGGCTGAACCCACATGTCCAGGCCATCTTGCTAATCACACCTGTCCTAGTCGTCCTAATGACCCCACCAGTTCTGGCCATCCTGCTGACCCCACCTGTCCTGGCTGTCCGGCTGAACCCACTTGTTCAGGCCATCCTGCTAATTACACCTGTCCTAGTCGTCCTAATGAACCCACCAGTCCTGGCCATCCTGCTGACCACACCTAACCTGGCCGTCCTGCTGACCCCCACCTGTCCTGGCCGTCCTGCTGACCCCACCTGTCCTGGCCGTCCTGTTGCCCCCACCAGCCCTGGCTGACATGCTGACCCCACTAGTCCTGGTTGTCCTCCTGACCTGACACATCCTATCCTGGGAGTTCAGCCCATCACTAGTCAGGTCTGTCACCCTACCCTACCCTGACCCATGAGGATCCAAGACCAGTACTGTAGGCATTGTTCACTCAGTGTTCCGGGAGTCTGACAGTACATTACGTAAGGCTGGTGGTGTGGTGGTGGGCCAATAGCTTCCACATCCAGGCAGGTGATTGATGGGCACAGGGCAGTGATGGGCCAATACTTTCCTAATTCTAGCTGACAGCTAGACAGGTTCCAGCACTCCCATCTCTCACGCTCACATCGCCTACTAAGTGACCCGAACTTACGAAGTCAAGACATCGGTGGATTTGCACCGGATTAACTTGCGTATATTCATAATGTAACTCTACGGGGTAACTGGTGCGACTCTATGGAGTAACCGCTGTATGGGGTAACTGAGTAACTGATGCGTCTGTATAGTGTAACCAGTGCGTCTGTATGGGGCAACCGGTGAGTCTGTATAGGGTAACTGGTGCGTCTGTATAATGTAATCAGTGCATCTGTATGGGGTAACCGGTGCGTTTGTATGGGGTAACTGGTGCATCTGTATGGGGTAACCCATGTATCTGTATGGGGTAACACGTGCGTCTGTATGGGGTAACCGATGCGAATGTTTGGGGCAGCTGGTGCGTCTGTATGGGGTAACCAGTGCGTCTGTATGGGGTAACAAGTGCGCCTGTACAGGGTAACCAGTGCATCTGTAGGGGTAAGCAGTGCGTGTGTATGGAGTAAACTGCGTCCGAATGAGGTAACCAGTGCGTCTGTATGAGATAACCAGTGCGTCTGTATGGGGTAACTGGTATGTACGGGGTAATCGGTGCGTCTGTATGGGGTAACCAGTGTGTTTGTTTGGGGTAACCAGTATCTGTATGGGGTAACCAGTGTATCTGTATGGGGCAACCAATGCATCTGTATGGGGTAATCGGTGCGTCTGTATAGAGTAACCAGTGCGTCTGTATGGGGTAACCGATGTGACTGTATGGGGTAATCGGTGCGTCTGTATGGGGTAATCGGTGTGTCTGTATGGGGTAACCAATGCATCTGTATGGGTAATCGGTGTTTTTCTATGGGGCAACCGATGCGTCTGTATGGGGTAACCACTATGTCTGAATGAGGTAACTAGTGCGTCTGTATGGGGTAACCAGTGCGTCTGCAGGGGTAACCAGTGCGTGTGTATGGGGTAACTAGTGCGTCAGTATGGAGTAAAATGCATCTGAATGAGGTAACTAGTGTGTCTGTATGGGGTAACCAGTGTGTCTGTATGGGGTAACCACTGTGTCTGAATGAGATAATTAGTGCGTCTGTATGGGGTAAGCGGTGTGTCTGTATGGGGTAACCAGTGTGTTTGCATGCGATAACTGGTACGTCTGTATGGGGTAACCAGTGCGTCTGTATGGGGTAACCGGTGCATCTATATGGGGTTACCGGTGCGACTGTATGGGGTAACCAGTGTGTTTGCATGTGATGATAATTGGTGCGACTGTATGGGGTAACCGGTGCGACTGTATAGGGTAACCGGTGCATCTGTACGGGGTAACCGATGCGTCTGGTGGGGTAACCAGTGCGTCCGTATGGGGTAACCAGTGCGTCTGTATGGGGTAACCAGTGCGTGTGAATGAGGTAACCAGTACGTCTGTATGGGGTAAACAGCGTGTTTGTATGAGATAACCGGTGCGTCTGTATGGGGTAACAGGCGCGTCTATTTGGGGTAACTGGTGTGTATGTATGGGGTAATCGGTGCATCTGTATGGGGTAACCAATGTGTTTGTATTAGGCAGCCAATGCGTCTATATGGGGTAAACGGTGCGTCTGTATGGGGTAACTCGTTCTGTATGTGCGGGGTAATCGGTGCGTCTGTATGGAGTAACTGGTGTGTATGTACGGGGTAATCGGTGCGTCTGTATGGGGTAACCAGTGTGTCTGTATGGGGCAACCAATGCATCTGTATGGGGTAATCGGTGCGACTGTATGGGGTAACCGGTGAGTATGTATGGGGTAACCGGTGTTTGTATGGGGTAAACAGTGCGTCTGTATGGGGTAACCGGTGAGTCTGTATGAGGTAACCAGTGAGTGCGTATGGGGTAACCGTTGCGTCTGTAAGGAGTAACCGGTGCGTCTGTATGGGGTAACCAGTGCGTCTATATTGGGTAACCGGTGTGTCTGTATGTGATAACTGGAGCGTCTGTATGGTATAACTGGTGTAACTGCATGAGGTAACAGGTGAGACTGTATGAGGTAACTGGTGAGTCGTGTGAGATAACCGTCATGTATGTATGGAGTAACTGTATAGGGTAACTGCGGTAACTGTGTTGAGTAACTGATGTAACTATATGAGATACCTGAGGTTACTGTATAAGGTAACTGGTGTAAATCTATGTGGTAGTTGATGTAAACGTATGAGGTAACTGATGTAACTGTATGAAGTACCTAATGTGACTATATGGGGTAATTGATGTAACTGTATGGGGTAACTGATGTAACTGTTGAGGTAACTGATGTAACTATGAGGTAACTGATGTAACTGTATGAGGTAAATGATGTAACTGTATGAGGCAAATGATGTAACTGTATGGGGTAATTGATGTAACTGTATGAGGTAACTGATGTAACTGTATGAGGTAACTGATGTAACTGTATGATGTAAATGATTTTACTGTATGGGGTAAATGATGTTACTGTATGGTGTAATTGATGTAACTGTATGGGGTAAATGTAGCCTGATACTTGTCATCAGTGTACCTAGTACCTGCCATCAGTGTAGCCTGGTGCCCGTCATCAGTGTGCCTAGTACATGCCATTTGTGTAGCCTTGTACTTACCGTCATTGTACTTGATACCTGCCAGAAGTGTAATTGGATCAGCTCTCAGTATCTTCAGTGTCTGTCATTAGTGTACCCGGCACCTGGTGTCAGTATGTCTAGTATCTACCGTCAGTGTACCTAGTGCCAGCTGTTACTGTACCCAGTGACTGTCAGTGTACCTAGCGCCTACTGTTACTGTACCCAGTGGCTGTCAGTGTACCTAGCACCTATTGTTATTGTATCCAGTGGCTGTCAGTGTACCTAGCACCAATTGTTACTGTACCCAGTGGCTGTCAGTGTACGTAGAGCCTGCTGTTATTGTACCCAGTGTTGCTGTTAGTGTAGCTAGTGCCTGCTGTCATTGTATCAGGGTTCTGCCCTCAGTGTAACTTATATCCGCCGTTAACATACCTGGTATACACTTTCACTGTACTATATCTTATCTCAGTGTACCCAGTATGTGCTGTGTACTTAGTAAGTACCGTCAGTATACCCAGTTCCTGAAGTCAGTGTTCTCAGAATGTGGCAGTGGCATACCTAGGGTATGGTAGGTAGGGCAGGTGCCCTGGGTGCCACACAACAGGATTGTTTTTGACCTATGTTACCCGATTGACATTTGTAACGGTTTGGTTTTGTGAGATAAAAAAGAAACTCGCCAACTTTTCAACTATAGTAATATTTTGCTACTGTCAGTTGCATTACCGCTTCTACGTTACAATACTGATCAAATAAGTCTTTAACTTAAAGTCTTTAAGAGTTTATATAAATTTAGATTTGGCCTAACTCTTCAACAGTTTATAATCATGCTGTATATATTTTTATATACATCCAGTGTATGTACATTTTTAATCAAGACAGGGGCACAATTTCAGTGCTTGCCATAGGCGCTATTTCCCTTGGATACGCACCTGGGATGTGGACCAAAGCCTACAGGGCTCCGGTCTCCTACTCGTAAACAACTGATCTACATGTAAATTTTCCCTGCTAATGACCCAAATATGTTAGATATATAAGTGATTACTGCAGTGGTTATCAAGTAATATGAAGCGGTCCCCACTGTCTCATGAGCTATTCATATCATATAAAAGACTCGAAACTTATCCTAATTACCTTTAATTGATAATCAAATCATACTTCAATAAGGAAAAATCTTGAACAAGGTTATCCAAAAGATTGTGCTAATGAATCTGTTTTAAGTAGTGAACGATCCACAGATCCTCTACATTAATCATCTACACTGACTTACCTGTACACTGACGAGTTTCACTGGGTTGTGTGATGTTATGAATCGTGTACTGTGTTACACAGGCTGGAGGCGGCACCAGTAGCCTGTAGTACAAGACATTTGCCACCTCTCCTCTCATGTAGTACACATTAACATATGAACCTCACATGATGTTTACATGAACATATGACACAAATTGTTCTGGGGTTAACAATGATGACATGTCATGGGAGGGACACAAGTCACCTGCAGTGTAAGATGCCATGAGGTGAGGAAACACGTCACCAGGCGTGTGACATATCATGGGAAGGATACATGTCACCAGGGTAAGGACATATGAGGTCAAAGTAATGGTCAGTGATGCATGTGATCATATGAGACATGACCCGTACAGTGCAGTACTGATGACCTACACAGTGTATGGAGTACACATGACCCACACAGTGTATGGAGTACTGATGACCCACACAGTGTATGTAGTGCACATGACCCACACAGTGTATATAGTACACATAACCCACACAGTGTATGTAATGCACATGACCCACACAGTGTATGTAGTACACATAACCCACACAGTGTATGTAATGCACATGACCCACACAGTGTATGTAGTACAGATGATGGGGAAGGGCTTGTCATCACTACCAGGAAGTGCTGGAGGTCTCACCAACACAGAATGTAGTACTGGTGATGGGGAAGTGGTATTGGAGGACTCACCAACATAGAGTGTAGTAGTGGTTGTGGAGTGTTGGAGGACTCACCAACAGAGGGTGATGACGTTCCTGTTCTTCTCCTCCTCAGTCAGCTGCACCACAGCATCGTTGATCTGGTTAAGGTTGGCAGTTTTCTTGTGGTAAGCCTCAGAACACTGGTTATACTTGGGGTTAACCTGACGCATACACGGCGCGTGACGGATGTACTCTGTAACGACCACCTCTTGTTACTGTCTGTTACTAACGTGTTTCTGGATGTTATTGCATGTTACTGGCTGTTACCTCACACACCTAC
>JAUTXX010519421.1:0-11501 GCA_032273605.1 Panulirus laevicauda | reverse complement strand
TGAGACAGCTGCTCCATGTTGGAGATCATTTGAGGCAGCTGCTCCATGTTGGAGATCACTTGAGGCAGCTGCTCCATGTTGGAGGTCGCTTGAGGTAGCTGCTCCATGTTGGAGGTCGCTTGAGGCAGCTGCTCCATGTTGGAGGTCGCTTGAGGTCAGGTGCCCCCGGTTGAAGGTCGCTTGGAGACAGCTTTTCCATGTTGGTGTTTGGTGCCAGCTTTTCCTGTTGAAGGTTGCCTAAGGCCAGCTGTTCAAGGTTTGAAGATCGTATGGGGCAAGCTGCTCCTGTTGGGCCAACAGGAGCTGTTCCTGGCTGAGGTCTTTTGTGATCAGTTGTGTCATTTTGCAGGTCGTTTGGGGGCCACCTGTTTCAGGCTAGAGGTTACTTGGGGAAAACCATTCTTGTTTGGAGGTTGGCTGGGGCCACCTGTTCTTCGTTGGAAGTCTCTTGGGGCCAGCTCTTCTTGATTGGAGGTCGGTTGGGGGCCACCCGTTCCTGGTTGGAGGTCACCTGGGGGTAAACTACTCCTAGTTGGAGGTCGCTTGGGGTCACCTGTTCCTGATTGGAGGTTGGTTGGGGCCACCTATTTCTAGTTGGAGGTCGCTTAAGGCCAGTTCTTCACGGTTCGAGGTCGCTTGGAGACGACCTGTTCCTGGTAGGAGGTCCCTTGGGGCCAGCTTATTCATGTTGGAGGTTCTTTTAACCAGCTGCTCCTTATCAAAGGTCGTTTGGGGCCAGTGTTTCCTGGTTGGAGGTCGTTTGGGGCCAGTTGTTCCTTGTTGAAGGTCGTTTGGGACCAGCTGTCATCTGAGAATCAATTTCTTGCAAACAATTCCCTTCATATTTTTTCCTCAAGGAGGAATTTCTCTTCTCAGTTCAAACATAAAGTTTATGGGATCAGAGTCTTGTAATGTACTCTACGTCGTAGACTAAATCAAAGTGACTAATCGCAAGCCACAAATTTTCATGTTGTTCCAATATTCCACCTTTTGATCAGTCAAGGTTTGTGCTTCATGTACATTACAAAAATCCTTTGTGACGGTCGCATCCCATATTCCCTCCATCCAACTAAACTATTCTTTTAAAAAGTTCGTGATGTACGACAGATACCTTACGATACATAACTAATGACAGATACCTTACGACACATACCTAATGACAGATACCTTACGACAGATACGTTACGACAGATGCCTCACAACAGCTACCATACGACAGATACCTTACGTCATATACTTTATGACGGATGGCTTACGACTTGTACCTTATGAAAGATGGCTTACGACATTTACCTTGCGACACTAACCTCGACAGATGCTTTAAGACACACACTTTGCGACAGATTACCTGAAAAAGACCTGAACAGCACAGAAGTGTTGGGTGGTGGGGAGAGCAGATAAGTCCAGCATTAATCTTTTATATAAAGATGAAAATAGCAAGTTATTTCCCCGTCCTGAATGACAACACCAAATTTCGCTGCATTAACATCAATCTTGCTGAAGATCTGAAAAAGAAAGTGAGCAAACCTATCTTAGCTACTGATGTTGGAGCTAATCTGCAACGTCTACGTCAATCCACTCAGACCCATAATTTCCAAGGTTACAACACCCACTTACACGTAGAGTACCTAACACAAAAGGATAATTTCTCCCTACATTCCTGCCATGTACTTTCTATGATCAAGTTAAGAATTCATTGACATTCTCTTTGCACCACTTGATGTATTGTGTTTATTGACAAATGTTCCGGCAAAACCAACTATTTCCATAATATTCCACAGTGTTTAGAATCACCCGTCAGGACCAGTACCCAAGATTCCTTGGCCATAATTCAAGAACCATACGACGGGCGGTCGACTTTGTGAAGGTGAAGCTTCGCATCGTCTATTCAAGAACGTGTGTAATGCGACGCAGGTCGACGTTGATTGGCTGGCTCGTGTGACTATGCGGTGAATTGTTGGAACGTTCTAAAGGTGACTTTCGCAGGGGACCCCCTTGCGATGAGACTTTACGACTGAAAATAACAGTTAACAATTACATATCTTATCTCTTAAATGATTATTTATGCATTAAACTCATTCCAAAAAGACCCTCAACTTATGCTAAAGAGATGGGAATTCGGATAAAAGTTACAGGAAAATATATGTTTTCGAGATTGGTACGAGTCTTACCGCTACTTGAGAATTTTTATATTTTGCCAAAAACTGTTATACAGTCATCCAGGAGATACTTACAGCCGCTGCCCAGGAAGACACCCGTCATCAGCTCCACCACGCCATCCGTTAACATAGGTTCTCCCACGGACAGGAAGGAAGTACCAACAACAGCAGCAATACTGCAAGACTTGTGGAAGATACGAGACAGCCTGGCTACCGACGAAAGCCTCAACGTGGCTCAACACATCTCATGACCGCATTACCCGCGAGCTAACGGTCATGCTTAGGCCTGTGTGAAGCAGCTGAAGCTCCTCATCATCAAGATCTCCAGTAATGGCTGCCTGGGGGATGAAAAGTTCTACCCAGGACTGATTGAGATAGGCATCCCCCCGCCCCACACGGCAGGTCACCCGCTGCATACAGCCAGGCCAGCACACCGCCGCTCCCAGTGCTGTAACAGCACCACCCGCTCCCTGCCTCCTCTCAAGGTTGGTGAACCTGATCACACACAAGATCCCGGTTCCTGAGGCCACCTCACTTTCCTCTCACCACCACCCCTGCTACCTTACCAGTCAGCACTATCGTCTCAAGTCCACCCGCCTCTTTCTCACACCCAACCGAGGAAGGGAAGACAACAGCCCATGTGGAAGACATGCATAAGGTTTGTTTTCTCCTGCCTTCGAAATGACCCAGGCGTAAATCATGCAGACGTAAGCCTGTGGAACATCTGGATGTTTCAGCCCTTCCAGCATGAATTGCCCCGAGAGGGAAGTTTGTTATGTATCCTTACGTTTACTATACCTAATGTGACCCTACATATGTTAATTTGTAATGCGTTACGCTCGTCTCTCTTTTGTTTTGACAGAACATCATGCGCCCTGTCAGCAGAAGCGATAGGTTCTCCGGCAACCAACACGCTTCCTCCTGTCTCACTAATTTTGCTTGTGTGTCTTGTTTGTTTGAGAATCACCTCAGTGTCACGTCTTCACCAGCGTCTTTGTTTCGCCACTCCTACTCTCACCACTCCCCTCTTCACCAAACTACTCTCCATGACTGTCTCATTTCGTATACCACCCCGACCAAAACATCCCACCTGTGCCAATCTATCATCAGACACATTCAACTATACTCCAAAATACCCACTCCATCTCTTCACTTCATCACTATCTGTTATCACTTTTCCTTTTGCCCCTTCACCATATGTTGTCTTTTGCAGATTATTTACCTCCTTTCAAAACAACTTTTTATTCTCCTTAAAGTTTAATGATACTCTCTCAATTCAGTTCTCGCCGTATTTTTCAGCCTTGTACCTTCCTCTTGACTCATACACCTCCCACTCATTTGCTCTGCTTTCCTAAGTGCCGTCCAAACGCTTTTCTTTTACCTTTAACTACCAACTATACTTCATTCCACCACTCACTACCCTTTCTAACTTGCCCACTTCCCACCTTTCTCATACTACATGCATCTTTTGCACAAACCATCACTGCTTCCCTAAATGCATTTCATTCCTCTCACTTTTTACCATTCTACACTCGGTTTCTCCTGGTATTTCTTTACACAACTCTTCTTTCCAAGCTTATTTATGTATATGTATTATACTTGATCGTCGTTTCCTGCGTCAGCAAGGTAGCGCCAGTAAATATATCCACACATATATAAGTACGCGCCCATACAAGCACATATACAAGCATGTATAAATACATATCAACATATACACATGTTAACATGTATACTTATGAAGGAAAATGTTCCCCCTTACGTAAGGTTGTTGTAGTGAAGATTACGTACGAACTGGTGTTAGTACTTTTCCATTCTACACGAACTTATTACTGTAGTGAAGATAACGTTCATACTGATGAAACACGATCCATTGATATAAGATTATCATTCGACTGAAAATAAGGTATGAACTGATAGCGAGTTCCACCTAAGATCGTTTTTCTAGTGAAGATATGTTATATAGTTATGATAGATTATGTTACATGTAGCAGAAATCTATTGTAGTGAAGATATGGTATGTTGTTACAATAAGTTTTTTGTAATGAAGATATGTAGTGAAGATATGTAGTGAAGATATGTAGTGAAGATGTGTAGTGAAGATATGTAGTGAAGATGGAAAATGTTCCTACTAATATAGAATAATATCTGTACTACAAAGGAGCCTTTACCAAACGTGATAGAAAAAATACACAAGAAAGAAAAAAACAATAAAAGTCAAACTAATGGAGGAGTAAACTGCTACAAAATATATAAACAAGTGAAAATATATTTACAGTTACCACGAAAATAAAACTGCGTTGTGTTTGGTGATGAAGATTTGATGAAGTCTTAGATGCGTCGTCTTATGTGATAATGTATGATGGTCATCAGTTGCTATATACATATGATTATAAGAGGAAACGTAAACAACAATTACAACGGTATCTGATATCCTGATACAGATATCTGATCTATTTGATATATACCTGATTTTCTTAGTCATATACAACCTGCCTGATTTTGTTTTCAGCGCTACGCATGTGCAGTTTCCCCAGTAACTTCTACATTTACAGGAGGTACTACTCTCCGGTCGCAGGCTGATTTAGACCTACTGATTCTAATACAACATACAAGGTACAGTAGGAAAGAAAATGACATGGGGCCTGACTGAAAACAATTCCATTTCCATGCCAACTACAGACTTTCCTTAAACAACCTCAATCTTTTCAGGGAATTTCATTCCGGTATCAATCTTTATCCTGTTGTCTCTTTTTTTCCATCAATTATAACTATATTCTCATTTTTTGATCGAATGACTTTAAGATTTTTGAGCATATATCTTGGTTTGATAACTTTCGAAGCCTCTTCTGGTAAGATTTTTCTTATCAAGGGTCAGTTATCAAGTAACTGCCTTCTGACACAAAAATAGATAGACATATACCACACTCCTAATTGCATTGTAGCTTTTCTAATTACCATTTCCATTATCATCAGTTATCTTAACATCCATCTTCAAAACATGTCGGATTAATTATGATTCTTCATAAATATATTAATACATCCGTCTTCACAAGTCGCTGCTATTCTCATTACATACGTTCTCGCCACATCTTTCTTTCCTTCATGTCTGTTCATCATTACACATACACATTCTCACTGTATGACCTTTCATCATCAATACACACATACGATCTCACAATTTCTACCTGCGTTGTATCTTATCACCTTAACAGACACATTTTCTCTCCTTTTATCCGCAGTGAATGTCATTCTCAGTTCTGCTTCTTATCTTATCAACATTTGCACTTACATATTACCACTATATCTATTCTATCTATTTTTACCATAAGCATTTTCTCACTACGTCCAACTTCACAACAGACCGTTTCGTATACATATCATCACTATACAGCATCTATTCTCACTCTGTTCTTATAATCATTATAGATATTTTTACCATAAGCATTTTCTCACTACGTCTAACTTCACAACAGACCGTTTCGTATACATATTATCACTATACAGCATCTATCCTCACTCTCTTCTTATAATCATTATATATATTTTTACCATAAGCATTTTCTCACTACGTCCAACTTCACAACAGACCGTTTCGTATACATATCATCACTATACAACGTCTATCCTCACTCTCTTCTTATAATCATTCTATACATTTTTACCATAAGAATTTTCTCACTACGTCTAACTTCACAACAGACCGTTTCGTATACATAACATCACTATACAGGTCTAAATTCGTCTGCGGAAAAAAGAATTCACAGTTAAGATTATTTGCGCCTCCTTGGTCACATCGTCTGAAGACTCTTCTCTTCATTTCATTTCTATGCTTTTACCACATTAATCTGTGAGATTCTGATATCTTCCACTGTCACAAACAGCTTTGAAATAACATTACTACTGGATAACTATTACTGTTGAAGACGCTTTTGCTTTCACAACCCACCTTTACTTTATTTCATATCTATAGAAGAATGTTAATGAGCCTGCAGCGTATACTGTATATTTAACTGTGGGGTAACTGAAAGATATCAAGAATGAGAGAATCTGAGCTGCAAAAGTGGTTCTTAATTTCAGTCGTAGTCTTCGTTATGTGTGGGTGTACAGTGTTGATATCCTTGTCGTATTATTTGGCATGGTATGATCCCGTGCTGGATCTCATATGGAAGAAGGAAGAGAACGGAAGATAAGTACTGAATACCACGACCAAGCTACCAGGTAACTAGACCGTACCGGAAGGTTTGAGCAAGAACATTACTGTAGCAGACTGCGTGTTCAGCCTGCTACCCCGACGGTCACATCTGATGCTTCTAGCAGGAGATCCTGCAACATTTGCCGTCCGGCTGAGTAGATGTGATAGGAAGGCCAAGGTAACGTTTTCTGTGAAATACCCAGAGGGCAAACTTGTAAAGGAGAAAACTTAGGGCCTCAATTACGAGGGCCACGTACGTAGCATGCATCTGGGACACGTCAGACCAGAGAATCACGGCCAGTAAGTCATAATACGTGCACAAGTTGATAGAGAGTATCACGATGTCCATTACGTCGTGCATGTCTCATTTGCACCCGATATTAGAAGAGTTGGTGTTGTGCCCTACGATTCTGAAAGCTCGATTGTTTATGCCATGAACGCAATAAAGGAAAGACTTTGGGAAATGTTGATAGGAAGATCCATGAAGACGTATCTGGGCTGGGAGGTTGGGGATTATGTTAACTTGACTGTTAGGGTGCGTGCTAATCCTATGCCTACAGTCCAGTGGAAAGTTTCAGGTGGTGTTATGGAACCCAACAAAACACTGACAAGATACAAGACAAGGTTACCAGATTAAGTTAGCGTGATTGAGTATGACTATACTATAGAGATGAGCAATATCACTCTGAAAATGGGGAGGGACGGACTGCAGCTGCAAGCACGCAACAGAGCTGGCTCGACTTTCCTGAACATTCCCGTGCCCGTTTTAACAGTTTCCATAGATGACCAAAGGACATTAGCCAACAACCTGGCTATAATTGTACTGCTGGTTATCGTCACATTTGTAATGTTCATCGTCCTGAAGCCGGTGTGCGCCACGTATAAGTTGATACATGAATATATCACTAAGAATTCGGACGGTGTCATCGTGCACTGCATCAAGAAGGTGTTCTTCAGAAAGAGGATCAGACGTTTCTTCCTGTATTTGATTGGCTTTCGTCTGGGTCTTTATTTCACCAGTTTGATCATCATAGGCAAAGTGGGCAGCCATCTACTTCAGCTGTATCTCTCAACCCTTTTTGCAGGCACGATAGCCATCATGTACGGTAGGAGTGTCAAATTCCGAGCAGTGACCGCTCTCTTCATCCTGGGTCTGGTGAGCAACTTGGCACATTTTCTCATGGTAATAGGCACAGTTTATGTGTCCTTCGAAGCTCTTAGTGGCAGTATGGTGTACAACACCTTTGAAATCTCGTTGGCATTCAAATGTATATCCGAGATCCGTGCTGATATGGCTAGGGAATCAGTTGAAACATTCCTGAAGCCAATAACGCAAGTTATATAGGAGATGAGAGATGGAGACGAGATGGACCTGGAACAAGGTAGACTATGGAGCACGTAAAGATCTATGACTATGGACAACGAAGTCATGATGAAAGACCTCACAGGAGAAAGAAAAGACGAACTGAGAAAATCTGTCAAAATGAATAAGAAGGCAGACAGAGAATACTATCTGTCGCGTTCAGACCTAATCAAAGAAAAGTTTGGGGGGGGTGAGACGGCCCAGGAAACGATTACGAACAAATTCCTTTACAAAGACACGAACATGTGCGAGACCTTGAGTAGTAAACTGTTGCTGATGTGTTATCAGAAGCTCAAGCGTAACCTGAAGAAATGCAAATATATGCTTAGGAAGTATGTTGGCGATATTTTAGCTGAGCCACTTTGTCAACTGCTGATGAGGGAGATCAACTGCAGGAAGATTCAAAAGAATGCAATGAAAAACCTGAAGTGTGACCCCGACGCATTTAACCTCGATGTGGGTACCCTCGCTGATACACTTCAAAAGATGCCTCGCTTATTGTACTCTGAAGTCTTGAAGTCGGATTATGTGCCTTTCTTTTTACGAGCTGATCCTAAGATCCACATCATTAGGCAGAGGAAGATGCAAAAAAGAATGGAAAAACTGTAGGAAAAGTTTAGAACGTATAAAAAGTATCTCGACCTGGCAAAACAGGTAATATATCTCATCTTGATTATAAGATGCATCCGGGAAGCTTCCACCTACTTTCAGAATTATGTCGATAACATATTCTGGGACAACGTTTACGTAGAAGATTACTTCATAGAGAGAGATAAGAGGAGAGAAAAAAATTGCCGGACCCTGCTGCCGCTGAAACGACAGGAGGAGCAGGTATACGTGACGAGTACTACATGGACTGGCTTAACTGAATAGGAAATGAAATAAGTTAAAGATATTAGGAAGATATCTTTGAGTATGTTAGCAGTAGCAGGAACCGTCTTTTTCATGGATTTCATTCTCTACCAGTTCGTCCAGTCTGTCAGGCTTCAAGGAGATATTGTCTATACCCAGCATATTGACGACTACATGAAGGTCAACATTGATGGTCACTCGAATTTTGCACAGGGGATGAGATACCTCACAAAATACATGAACGTCGATCGTTAGTACGAGAATGTGATTGTAGCAAGTCGATGTAGGCCGGACCCTTATCAGCCTAACAACCTAATGTACATAACACAGGTTTCCCTCATCTTGATGTTCATGGTGGCGGCTGTCATGTTCCCCTACCTAAATCGCCTGAAGCATAAGGTTCTCGCATTTTATTACCCTGAACGAGAGAAGAGGCGATAACTGCAACTGTATAACAAAATACAAGTCCAGCGAGATCAAGCAATCCTTACGATATACAAGAGGCTTGTGTGGCTACGCGTCAATGACATGCTTGGAATGTTCCGTGAGAAGCCCTGGTGGGAAGAATTAAGAAGGTCCAATCCATTCACCGACAAAGCTCTGAAATTGATCTTTAAATACCGTTGTTCCATGTGCGAGGAAAAGGAAGGGGCTGGGTTCGTCGTTTGCTACAATACCACATGTGAAATGTACTATTGTAAACAGTGCTGGGAAACATGTGGTGAGCAGTGCGTAAACTGTACTATGGTCTTCACGAAGGACCTCATTGACGAATACGCTGATGAGTACAACAACGCTTGCCTGTGATCTCACAATCAAGTGACCCAGGTCCTGATGTCTTTGCTGCTTCAAGTGCTCTGATCATTTCTTTCATTATTTACTCGATCAAACCACCTCACACCACATATTGTCCTCAAACATTGCATTTCCAATACATTCACCCTCCTCCGTAAAACCCTATCTATAGCCCATGCCTCACAAACATTTTTCTCTCTGAGATAACGCTCTCCCCCACACATTCTTCATTGCTTCCAGAACCTTCGCCCCCTCCCACACTCTATGACTCACTTCCGCTTCCGTGTCTTCATTCGCTGCCAAGTCCACTACCAGATATCTAAAACACTTCGATTCTTCCAATTTTTCTCAATTCAAGCCTACATCCAGCTATCTTGTCCCTCAACCCTGCTCAACTCAATACGCCTGCTTGCATTCACATTCACTCGCTATCTCTTTCACACACTCTTCCAACCTCAGTCACCAGCTTCTACAGTTTCTCACTCGAATCAGCCACCATGCCGAAAAACAGTTGACTCAACAGTCCCTCTCATCCCCAGCAGACTGCATACTTTCCCCTCTCTCCTCAACACCCCATCCATGAATAGATCTAACACCCATAATGTTATCACAGATCCCTGAAGCGAACTAATCTTAACTGGAATACATTTAGTCTCATCTGTTCCTTCTTAGACATATGCCATATATGCTTAATGTACACTTGTTACTGTATCTAGCAGCTTACCCCCAGGTGCATATACACCAATAATCACCAATCTCTCTTCATCAACTTTCAGTTTTACCCATATCAAGCTAGAGTTTACTTTCTTACACTACATCACATACTCCCACCACTCCAGTTTCAGGAGCAGTGCTCCTCCTTCCCTTGCTCTTGTCCTCTCACTAACCCCTGACTTTACTCCTAAAACATTTCCAAAACCACTCTTTCCCTTTACCCTTGAGCTTCGTTTCACTCAGAGCCAAAACATCCAGGTTCCTTCCCTCAAACATACTACCTATCTCTCCTTTTTTCTCATCTTGGTTACATCCATCCACACATTATATAAGTAATAAAAAATATGAGCCTGCTTTATTCATTTTTTCAACAATTATGATGTATTGGTATTCATTTCCTTCAACAGTGATATCAAGGTAAATACAGATATTCTAACATCTTTTAGTCATGTATTTCATAATGATATCAAAGCTAAATGGTGTGATTCATCTCCCACAATACAAACATTTGGGCTTCAACAAGGAGTGGGACAAAGGGTTAGAGTTGTAGCACAAACACTAGGGTGACATTCAACTTACTATATCTAATGTTCAGTAAGGTTTAGATGAGCCTACTGTATCATGCTATACAAGTTCACGCAGTCTTGATGTGCTTTCATTCATAAATCTGAAACTTGGGGATCAAGGATTTCTAGTGGCAGGAAGTGATAGTGGGGATATGGAATATATCACAGGGGAAGGGAATAAGAATACCTCCCACACATCTGTGTGTCATAGAAAGTAACTTAAAGGGACAGAGGGAAGACCCAAATGAAGATTTTTTATTTCAAAACTTATTCTTTTTTTAATACTACATCATTAGGGTAGGGAAATGCAAACATGTCAAATAACAGCCTGGTGACAAACATATAGCATAGGTCAGTAGAAGGTTAATGAACAAGCAAAATAAACAGAACTTAAAAGATCTATTGCATGAATTCTAAGGAGTGCTAGACTTACCTTAGACGAGAAAGAAAGGTGATATGATTTTAATCATGAGCAGTGGAGTCATTTTGTGAGTGAGGGTGATGTGAATGGAACTTTCAGTTTCACTCGACATATCAACTTGATCAGAGTGAAACATTAAGATATTTTTGTGTTGATACTTTTATTTACTTTAGCTCCCAAAACATAAACAGGGAACTGAAAAGTTGTATGCACTTAATCCATCTCATGTAAATGAGCAAAATACAGAACAACCCTCCAAGTGCACAGAAGAAGCTCTACTGTTGGTTACATGAAATTAAATATTATAGAAAGATTTATATCTTCTTGATTTCCTGCTGTTTTAAAGCCCCTTTAACTTACCATTATATCCTCCTTCTTAATAGTCTTCAAAGATGGAGGGGATTTTAAAGCTGGAAAGAATGAGACATTCTCGAGTTCC
>JAUTXX010519411.1:0-11502 GCA_032273605.1 Panulirus laevicauda | reverse complement strand
ACATGAAGAGTTGACATGCTGTTAAAAATCCGAGCTAAGGTATATGAAGTGGTCAAAGTATACAACAGAGACGATGGTTCTGATACATTATACAAGACAGCGACATACTAAATGTGGGAAAAAATGGCTGTTGTTTATCTGTTCTTGATGTTACCTTGTGCATGCAGGAAGGATAGTTATATATATAGAAAAAGTGTCTTAAAACCAAAATTCTAACTAAGCACATGCACTTACCTCATCCCAGGATGTATTATCAGGTGTGTGCTCTCCTTCCATTGTGAATGTTTTCCCAGTGCCTGTTTGCCCATAAGCAAAGATTGTGCAGTTAAAGCCACAGAGAACTTCCTCCACACAGTTTTTGGCTACTGACTTGTATACATCAATCTGTTGCAAATAAATATAATTCAATAAGTACTTCAACTACTTAGCTTAATTATCCTAAAAACTGGACACTGAACACCTCTTCAGACTATAAAAAAAATCACCCAAAATGAACTTAAACTAGATTTAAATACACATACGTCAAACAAACCTGCTTTGATTCTGGCCCAAAAACTCGATCAAAGGTGAAGGTCTTTGCAAATTTGTCTGTTGGTCTTTCCCGTATAACTATTTCTTTGTTATTTTGGCAGTCTACGAGACTAGATGACTTACTACTCCTCTCAGAAGCATTCATAGGCCTGTCAATAAAAGATTCAAGTGAGAAGTGGGTTTCCTAAATTAAACAAGCATATATGGTAAAAAAGAATTATTAAAATGTTCATACTTCTTAATCATCTCATCAAAGTTAGTGCAAAAAACACTACCCTCACATCATTAACAAGTACTTTCTGACTTACTTTGAGTGTCGTATTAATCAAATTTGCATTTTTGCCTCCTTGATACAGGTTTCCCTTGCCTTTTGCAGGTTTACTGTTCATGGTTTCAGGAGTTAGGAATCAACATTCTGCAAAGACTCTCAATGGTTCATGAATAACAGGCAAAATCTTCAGAGTTCTTCTACCCCCACAGCCTAAGCTGGTCCTAGGCTGTTATGAACTGTGATTCAACTTAAAAACTTGATGTACAATCATAAAACATGTTTCAACAGAATTCCATTTTTTTCGTGCAGATATAAACTCTAACAAAATAAAAGTAATCAAAAATGCATTAAGAAAAGATAATACCTTCAGGTATAACCTACAAATCATTCTTTCTTTAACAAATGCACTGACTTGAGAAACAAACCCTATGAGAGTCAATGATATGAAGTAAGATTATTTAGCTTAGAAAAGAGAAAGTTAAGAGGTTATCTAATGCAGATATTCAAAATAATAAATAGCTTCGATAATCTCAATCTAACAAGCTACTTAAGAATAGATTAGTCTATTTTCACTCATAGTAATGGATACAAACTCATGGGCAAAAATTTTTACCTTAAATGAGGCAAAATACTTTTTCTTCAACAGGATTGTTCACATGCAGTTGAAAGCAATGCCACAGATACATTTATGCACAGACTTGATAAATAATCTGCTTCAAATCTATGAGTGATATAATTTGCATTCCCTTTGCTGTATAACAAATTTACAAGTCTTCCTCACTGAAAAATCTGTCTTTCCATTTCTATACATTAATCCACATGTTTGTTCTCATCCACTACCACAAACAGTCTTGTTAGAATCCAGCAGTTGGTTGCTTTATGAACTCAGTTATAAAATTATCAATATACGTTGCTTTATGAACTCAGTTATAAAATTATCAATATATAAGCCACTGCAGTCAAAAAGTGAGGAAACCTACCACAGAAAAAAATGACAATACCCTCCCTCTAAAAACTAATAAAAGTACTGGAAGCACTTTACCGAGTTCAACAGAACAGGGCATACTAACCTTCCATGACAACCCCTCCCAAAAAAAAAGAAATGTAACATCCTCCAAATATACCAACATACAGGGAGTTGAATCTCAAATAAAATCCCTTTCATAGGTGGCTTTTTGACCAAGCCAAAGGCAATATTTGCAACCTTCACAGAAACTTACATTAATGGACTGTAAGGTTTAGATCTTAAATCAAAACCTACTGAGATGTAACAGGACTGGAAGAACAAGTGGAGGACTTGGACTGTGTGTACAAGATTTTCTAATGACAACTAAGCCACTAAATAACTAAAATGATTCTGCAGAAGTGCTTGTTGTCAAGATTAATCACAAAACCTGGTCACTGCATTAATCTATAAGCCACCAGAAACTACTATATACCTAAAATCATGTAAGAAATATGCTTTCAGGCAAGGTTCGAAAGCAAAACCATTGTCATTGCATTAATCTGTAGGCCACCAGATGCAAAGTCACAAAAATTTACATAAATATAAAAACCTACCTTGACCTTGAAAACCCCAGTTTCAGACATGATTCTCCTAAGAGACTTTCTTTATGCTGAAGGCTCCAGTCACGGACAAAAGTCCACATCAAGACCAGGCCTCAATTGAAATAGAGAGAATTATGAAGCAGAAAAAGAAAGGACATGGGAACCACACTTGGAAAAAAGCAGGAAACAACATTGTAGCTGAAAATCACCACTGGATGCAGTATGGAACACTCATTTCTCAAAAAGTAAAGTATTGATAATGTGGGATTTCAAACTACAGAGAAAAACAGGGGGAATTTGGACTCTCATTGGGATAGGAAGCTATGAAGATGAAATTTTTTCAACACAAGAAAATTTCCAACACCAACATAAGAATAAGCACACTAAGATGAGAGGAACCAATACACTATCATTGCTAGATTTTATCCCCAAACATACTAACATGCATATTGAGAATATATCGTAATATACAAATTGACTTCGGTGTGCTACATAACAGCTAGAGAATGGATGTGAGCAAGTGCAGCCTTTTTTCATCTATTCCAGGTACTACTTCACTAACATGGGAAACAGCAAACAAGTATCAGATATGACGTAAAGAGGAGAAATAATCATGGACACAGATAACAGGCTGGGAAATGGAGTTCAGTGGCAACGAACCAGAGCTGTTGTGAGAGGTCTTGTGAAATAATCAATAAAGGAGAAGAAACATACAGAGGGAATGGTAAGAAAGAGGACAGAATGGTTTAATAAAAGATGTTAAAATGGAAAGGAGCATGAGCAGTGCAATGATGAAGATAAAAGACAGCTTTCCAGCTAGCCAGCATTTGCAAGGTATAGTGAGCAAGAATGAGCAAATAAACTCTGAAAAGAATATTGTGGACATGCCAGGAGAAATCTTAAACTTTTCCATAAATTCATCAGGAACAGATTGTCATTTAAAGAGCAGATAATCAGGCTTTTAAAGATTCAGAGGGAAAACTGTAGAGGATGATAAGGTATGTAAAAGACTAAATACAAGTTGCATCTCTTTAATCCGGCAACATTGAGATCTGGCTATTGCTGGACCACACACAATTCTGGAAAACAGAAATTGACCCCTAAGTCAAACACAGTTGATGATCCAATCTCATAGTACTCACACAAAGTCTACAGAAGTTCCTTTATCTAATTCTTTCCGTAACTCCACCTTTTCAAGCATAGATAATGGTTTATGCTTATTAGCACTAGCACCATCTGCACCTCTTGGTCTCTTGGATGACATCCTGAAGGGCCAAAATACAGCTAAATATAAGAAATTAACAGGATTGTTAATTAGCTCAGCTGCATTGTCGACAGATTTTGGTGCCTTAGTGCTGCTAACAGCATCACCCTGGTGGCAAATCCACAAACCAATAACTAAAGGCGGCAGATTCAAAACATGATGCATCACAGAGCGCCGGATTAAAGAGGTACACCTGTAATTAGTTCAAGTGTTTTCACGATGAATGACATTATAGCCCCAACTTCAGTGAGATGAAATGGTGAGGAGGGTTTAGAAAACACTGACAAATCCAGAAAATACATGAACAGAATACAACAAAGTCTTGTCCTCTACAAGGCTTGTGGTCCTAAAGAAATTTCATCACGTGCTGCAGATGTGTACAGATACACAAGATAAACCTTTGAAATGCACTTCAAGACATCACAGGAGAATGGTAGTGCTATGGGAATGGAAAAGGGGAAACATCATACCTGTCTATAAAAGGAGACCAGGAACTAGCATTAAACTATAGACCAATCCTACTGACATAACTTTCTGAGGAAAGATTATCTAAGTGAGAGACAGCACAGTTTTATTTAGGGGAAAGATCATGTGTAACAAACATTTTTGCTTGCTACAAAAGAGTGAGCTCTGTCTTAGACAAAAGGGAAGGCTAAATTGAATGCTTGGACCAGGACTGCCAGAAAGCACCTGAAACTATACCACAAAGGAGGATGATTAAGCTGGATATCACGGAAGAAATAAGGGAAACACTCCTCTGATGGAGAGACTATATCAGTGAACATAAGAGAGCAAAGAATGCATGTCAGAGCAGCCTTCTCCTAATGGGTTAAAGTGACCAAAGGAGTGCCACAGGGGTTCTCTTCTAAGACTATTACTCTTACATAAATATCTTATCTGAAGAGTGATGGGTGAACTGAGAAGGAAGTGCAAAAGATCTAGAGTAGATCAAGGAGGATGCTCACTCTACAGAAAGCAAAAACAAATTGCAGGCCTTAAAACATGCCAAAGCTCATCCAGTAATGAAAAACTGTTAAATGAACTTAGAAACAGATCATTAACTGGTCATATGAAACCAACACAAAAAAAGCCAACACTAAAAGAAAAAATCTTATTTTCATATACAAAATGCAAACTGAGAACCATCAAATCCATTGTTGCAACAAGAGGGCACATACACAGATGATTGTCAGAAGAGTGATATACTAAAAAAGCAATATGGATCACAGCTCAGAAAGCAAAAAAAGCATCAAGTTAAATGATTCAACTGACTTCTGCCTAAACACTAATCCCCCTATTATTCACAACATATCTCATCACCTTGCCAAAGGATTTTAAGAGGGCCACTGAAAACATGGAACTATGCCTTTATAAAGCAATGCAATGCAAAACACCACTTACACAAGAAGCACTAAACATTCTCTGGACTAAAAGACTGGACTCTGGTATCATGCCTGAGAATTTGAAATTGACTCATGAAGCAATTCCAAAAAACTACCAACCAACAGTACTGACACTGTGCATCATTCAAATGTTTGAGAAAGTTATAAGACTGATAACGACCAAGTTCATGGGATCAAATAAGTAACAACAATGTGCCTACAGGGCAGGAAGATTTTGCCTAACTTAGTTTCTTGGCCACTGGAATGAAAATACATATAAAGGTTCTGGGGAACTAATAATATACTGATATGATATCAACACTCAGCAAAAGCATTTGATAAATATGACTACAGTGTTATAGCACAATAAATGCCTTTGGGAATAACCACTAATCATTGAAGGATGGATATATAACTTTTTAAGTAATATCTCATATGTAAATCAGGGTATTTCCACTGCCTCCACAGAGAAAGGATCAATCCTTCAAAGGATGTATTCACACTCATATTCTTCATTCTGACACTGATGCAAACACAAGTCAAACTTTAAAATCATCTGCAGATAATACCATACTGAAAATCTCTTTAACAGCTTCACTGATGTTCCCATTTGTTTTCTTGTCTTAAGACATTATTTACATCCTTCCAATATCCCAGGGGATAGAGAAGAAAAAATATTTCATAAAGATTGACATAAAGTCTTCCAATGGCAACTAAAACAACATGCTTTTAGATGGGCATAAGATCTAACTCCACTGATATGGGGAAGGTGAATAGATACATACATTACCAAATACTGGACAGATACATGCATACCACCATATCAATATCAAACAGTATAAAAGGCCTGAAAGTAGTAATGTCTCACAATCTTACCTTCAGCAAACAAAGCAAGACAGCAGTTACCCCTTATAAAATAATGGTACGCTGGGTCTGCATGACTTTCACAAAAAGTAAAGAGAAACCAATGATGAAGCTCTTCAAGATGCTAACATTCTCAAGAATAGAATACTGTACTTAATATCAGTCAGTAAAAGTATTTCTGTAATCACAACAAACTGTATAAAGCACCTTAAATATAAGTAGCTATTTCCAAAAGCTAGTTTTGATGCAAAGGTAAATTGATGTATCATACAATTAAATTGCATTACATCTTCAATATGTAATGAAAATACAGATGAGAGTCTACATGCAATTATATACAATATACTTAATTATCTACACTAAACAATGTAATACTCATAATAATGATGTCACCATCTGTTCAATTTGTTTATGGATAGGGTGGTGAGAAAGGTAAATGCAAAAATCTTGAAGACAGGGTCAAATATGAAGTCTTGCCAGAGATGACAGGGCCTTGGAAGAATCAGTTAATTTTTGCAGTTGGTACAGCACTAGTGGCCAATTCGAGTGAGAAACTGCAGAAGTTGGTGACTGAGTTTTGAGGCATGTGTGAAAGGAGAGAAATGAGAGTAAGTGTGAATAAAAGTAAGGTTAGTAGGTTTAGCAGGGTTGAGAGTCAAGTTAGCTGGTGTGTGTTTGAGTGGATAAAAACTGGAGGAAGCAAAGTGTGAAGTGTGTTAGATACCTGGGAATGGACATGGCACCAAATGGAACCATGGAAACATAAGAGAGTCATAGGGTCAGTGAGGGGACAAAGGTTCTGGAAGCACTGAAAAATGTGTGGAAAGAGACTGTTATCTGGAAGGGCAAAAATGGGCATGTTTAAATGTATAGTAATACCAACAAAATTGTATGGGCTACAGAGATTGATGTGCAGTGGTGGGTGGAAATTTTATTTATGGGAACAATATGTGGTGTGAGGTGGTTTGATCAAGTAATAAAAAGGGTAGCAGAGACATTTGCTAATTAAAAGAGTGTAGTTCAGAAAGCTGAAAAGGGTGTGTTCAAACAGTCTGGACACGGAGAGAATGAGTAACAAAAGATTAAGAGGATATGTGAGTTAGAAGTGGAAGTTACAAAGAGAAGAGGGAAACCAATATGAAAATGAAAGGAAGAAAGATTATGAGGAATCACGACCTGAACACACAAGAGGGTAACGATGTGCGTGGATAGAATGGACTGAACCATGGAATGTGAAGCAGTCAGGGTAAATTATAAAAGGTCTGTGGGGCATGGTTGTGGACAGAGAGCTGTGGTTTGGGAGTACTGCATATGACAGCTGGGGAGGAATGTAAATGAATGTGGCCTTTCTTTGTTTGTTCCTGGTGCTAAATTGCTAACGTAGGTAATGGCTAACAATGAAAAAAGGAAAATGATGTATGAAATTATTCAACTAAGAATTACACATCTGAAAAATATAACTTTACTTCTCAGACAGGAAACTCTTTTGAACCTTAAAGAACAAACACTTGAAAACTATGAGTGTCCCTAAGAGGGAAGTTACGAGATACCAAACAAAACATTTCTGTCATCAATTAGTAGGGAATAACATGATAAGATAAAAGGAAAAATCTTTTTTGGTACATTATACTCATTACTATAGACATTTAAATTTGGTGCACACACCAAACTCATAACCTCCCCACTGTGTTACATGGATAATCAATACACTCAAAAGTTTCTCTGCCAGTAATAATTGTAGTTGCTGGGACATAAGGCGAATCTGCATATCAATAAACCACAACTTTCAATTTAAGTGACAGCAGGGAAAGTCAGAATCTGCATACCAATAAAGCAAAACCTCCAATTTAAGTGACAGCAGGGAAAGTCAAGCTGTTCACGTACTGCCGAGGCCCCCATGCAGTCAGATATATCAATCTTTGTGCTTTTGGGGAAAAAGGATATACTGGTTTTTCCCAGCCCTTATCATATTTGCTTGAGACAAATGGCACCTCTGCATACTGATAAAGCATGCCTTCAAGTCTAAATGATGGCAGGAAGAGGCAACCCATGCAAGTAGTTAGTCCCTATACAACAGACAGTACAAATGCAATCCCTTGGGGTGGAATAATGGTAGTGGTGATCATGCAGACTAGTCGGCAAGGTTTTTTCGACCCACCAGTGCCCATTTGGCATCATTTAGTTAAACACTATTCTGACTGACTAGTCGGCACTGGTAGGTAAAAAATTCATTCAAACAACTAATGCATACACTAGAGCTGTTATCACTCCTTTCTGAGCTTAAGTGGATATAACATGATTTGCTGAAGAGTTGGCAGTACATTATGTTGAGAATATCAGCATTCCATTCCCTGGTGTGGCATGAACAAATACTGTCAACTTCGACAAATCACAGAGTACCCAGTTCAGCTTCCATAAGAGTGATGACAAAGCATAAGTGTATGCAATAATCGACAAAACATTTGATCCACTTATAACTAGCCGGCAAAATAGCGCTTGACCCATCGGTGCGACTGGTCGGCCATATAGAGTTTGAAACATGCTTAGTCAAACGTTATATTAACTAGTCAGCAAAAATAGCGTCTGAAGTACTGATGCCCAGTCGGCATAACAACTTCGTTAAATAACTGCATACACAGATAAGATACTTTAGCACAGAATGCATGCTAATCATCAATTTCCTTACATATCAGAATCAAAACTGAAAACTGTACAGATGCCCTTACTTTATAATCTAAATATATCAATGTATAACTATGTAGCAAGATTGAACAATATCTCTAGCCTACTGAGGATGGAAGAAATACTGTTCCGATACTTTGGTGAACTTATTGTCATGTCAATAAATAAATGCTTAAAGCTGCATTTACTAACAAATCACGAGATGGCAAAAACACTACAGTGTGTTACCAGAGTTGGTCTCATATGTACCAACATACTTCGATCATTTCACTTTCGTCTTTAATTATATCTTTGCATTGAGAAAGTAATTATCATGGGAGATTCAGCTGGTGTAGATGCAATCAACCCCACCATTTACCTGCATCGAACAAAAACTCGGATGTTCTGGCCACTGTTGCCCTTCCGTACGTTCTTCCTGGGTAACGCAGGGCTTGCCATTATGGTAAAAAAATACCTGGAAATATTATTAGGAGAAAGAAATTACGCAGGGCATGCAAGCACAACCACCACCTCAACAGTTTAAACACAAGGTTGTTGTTGATGTCTCTTTTTTTGAGTTCTCCAATCAGCGAGCAGCTCAGCGGTTTCTCGTCCCTGATTGGTGCAAAACTTTATTACAAGAGAATACTAGCGTATTAAATGTCATCGTCGTCAATAATATATATATTTTTTAATCTGTAGTTAGTACTAGTTTCAAAAGTTTAGGCTTACACGATCTCGTGATATTACACCCATACGTTAAACAAATGCATAAGCATGCACACAGCAGCCAGTAGGTTCAATATCAGTTTATTCTGTTGTAGAAGGAAAGGGATCCTAGTCCTTAATTCTATATTTGTACTGTATGAGGAGAGATTTGCACTTATGGTGCCCCATTTCTAGAACATTCTTTCATTATAGATCTTATTGTATTCATTAATGCTATCTGCATTAACTATGACAGTCACTTCCATTCATTCACCACTCTCGCAGAATAAAAGTATTTCTTTACATTATTATTAACAAGTTTCTAGTTAATTTCATGGAGTGTCCTCTGGTTGCTATATCCCAATATCTCTCGAATAAGTGTTCAATGTCCACACCATCGATCTCTTAAAATCTTAAAAGGTTGTGAACAGATCACCTTTCACTCTTCACTTTCCTAAAGTGGGGAAAATTAAAGCTTCCAGCCTTTCCCTGTAATTTAGCTCTTTTATATCTGGTCCCATTTATGTTGCCTTCATTAAGACCTTCTCTTTAAGCACTTTGTGCTTCTGTAAGTGTAGTACCAAACCTGAGAAGCTTTTTCAAGTTTTGGCCTTTAGAATATGAATAGGTCGTCAAATATTTCCTTCATATTATTGAAAGCTTTTCTGACATTTGATAGCAGAGTTAGGGGTGATATGATATCAGCTCCCAAATCCTCACCCAGAGAATCTAGAAGGTTATTCCCTGCCAGATGGTACTCATACTGAGGCAATCCATTGTTTTGACCCATCCTCATTTCAGGCTGAATTTCATGAACCATGTTTCAAAAAAACTCTGGGGTCTGTATAGGTCCCCATGTAAACTGATGCAACGCTTCTTGCTTTTTAACCTTCCCTCATGATTTCTGTATTATTAAAAATATTTACAAAGGATTCCATACCTTCAGGTTAAATCATTGATATAAATTGAGGAAAGTAATAGTCCTAGAACCGAACTCTGTGGCACTAGTTAGTCATCTCATTTCATGTGGAAAAGATTCCTCTAACATGATTCCTTGTTCCTTCCAATCATAGCAGTTTTACCATTAATCCAGCCAGGTGATCCAGCTTCTTAATCTGCCTCTTACGTGATACAGTATCAAATGCTTTCTGATGGTCTAGACAGAAACAGTCCACCTAGCCTTCCCTTTTGATCAGGAGCAAGCTGACTATTTCACAGAACTCTTTAAGGTTAGTTACACATGACCTGCTTTCCCTAAAACCGTTGATGTCTCTCACTTAGAAAAATTTCTTATCCATAGAAAGCCATCCTCTTGCTTTCTAATAGTCTTTCTTCAGAACCTCACACACCACACTCGTTAGTGAAAATGGTCTGTAATTCAACACCTGTTCTGGCTCTTCTTTCTTGTAAATAGGTATGACATTTGCCTTTTTCCATTCCCTTTGCATATTACCTCTCTCAAGTGATATATTGGATAGTAATTCAATTGGTTTCTCAGGGGATCTGCACACATCTTCAGCACATATGGTGAAATTTCATCAGGATCATGAACCTTGTATGGGTCAAGTCCTTTTTATATTATGTTAACTACTAAATATCTCAAGGATTTCCAAAATCTCCTCTCCATGCCATTTCTTCCTGTGTAAAAACACTTTTGAACCTGTAATTTAGTTCTTCACATACCCTTCCATCATCCTCTACAATATTTCTTTCCGAATCTCTTAGCTGCTCCTTGACTGACAACTGAATCATAATGAAATTATAAAAAAATTTTGATTTTCACAATATTCTTTTCAAAGTTTCTTAACCTGCTTTACTCTATCTGTGCTTGCTCTGTCATACCTTGCAAATGCTATCCAGCTAAAGTTGTCATTTTTTCTACTACTGCACATCTCATAGCTCATTTGCATTGACATCTTTTATTAAACCCCTACATACAACAGCATTCCAGTTCGTTTTGTCCCATGCATGCCTTTCACCTCCAATTTGTTTAGGCCCCAATTGCTAAAAATCCTTCTTTCCATATCCAGTTTGGTCTTCTTGTTCTTGCTCCCTTCACTTTTGACACATATACCCTCTTTGTCAATTTTTCCTCTTTCCATACTATCATACACTCTCCATGTAAACTCCCTATCTTGCTATCCTGCATTCTTTCCACATGCCCAAACCACCTCAAAGTATTACATTTCACCCATTCTACCACTCAACAATTTATTGCCTTTGTATTATCTCCCATACTGCATCTCTCATACACCCCCTCATTTCTTTGCTCA
>JAUTXX010519389.1:0-11502 GCA_032273605.1 Panulirus laevicauda | reverse complement strand
AACAAACCTTCAAAATACTCACTCCATCTCCTTCTCACATCACCACTACTTGTTATCACCTCCCCATTAACCCCCTTACACTTTTGGCTTCTTTTTCATGTTTCATATGAAATTTTTAGTTTATGGTCTATGGCCGATAATCTACTCAATGTTTCCATTCTTTGCTGTGTGCGCTGTGGCTTCTTTAGAAAATCTGCAATTCCTTTTCATCTCCTTTAAAGTGCTCTTTTTTTCTCCTTCTAACCTACACAGTTTGTACTCTTTTACCTGGAACATGCCTGTTGCATGCTCAGAGTACCAGAGTGGTCATTTCACTTACACATCCCTCCTCTGTGATGGTACTAAACAGGCTTTCCCATTGTATTGCAGATGTCTCATTAATAACATCCTCCCACTTTATCCACATCCTATTTAAACTTAAACTACTGAAAACACCCCCAGTGTTTTGCGTATTCTGACAAGGCAGTTTAGCATCCAAGGTTGTTTTATTTCAATCAAATCATGATCAGAGCACAGGGTGTCTGAGATAATAATATCAAATATTAGGTCCACATTTATTTGTGGAAATCAAGAGTGTTATTTTATCTAGCTTTTTTTTTATATTTGCTAGTTGAGGGAGAACTTTCCACATAGTCAGACTGACTCTTTTTTGCAGCTGTTCACCCGATCTGCTCCCAAAGTCAGAGTTTTCTGCAATGATGTTATTTCCTGCCTGTCTCCATTTAATGTCCTGTAGATTGAAGTCTCCTAAGACACGTATATTTGGGACTAGGTTTCTGAAGAGGTTGAGACATGATTCTATGTTTCTTGTTTGTTCAGTAAATTCACAAGGCTTTGCATCAGGTGGTCTACAGATTAATGCAATGACCAGGTTTGGCTTTTCAGTACTGAAAATGAGTGTTTCTACTATATCATATGAGGAGTTCAGAAGTTCAGTTTTATATGTGTATCTACTATATAGCGTCTTACTCCTCTACATGATTTAGTCCTGCTGCATCTGTATATGTTGTAATTTGGGATCCAAAACTCACTTTTCATAAGGTCCTTTGTATGTTTCAGTGAAGGCCACAAACACTGCACCTGACTCATTTAACAAGCCACTTATAAATTGGATTTTATTTGTTTTATGTGATTTCAGCCCCTAAATGTTGGCATACATGAAAAACGTAACATTGGTTGTTTCTATTTTGTTTTGGGGTTAACATGCTCTGTTCTGCTGAATTTAGCAAAGAGCTTTCAGTTCCCTCAACATTCTAAAGAGGAGAGCCTGCATCATTTCCTCCTCATATAGTTCTTCCCTGCCTCTATTCAGATCTTTGCCTGTCACTGAAAAAGAATGTATATTTTGTTGGGCTCAAGGGATATGTTCTCACAGTGCTTGTTTAAGCAGTGCTTCATCTCTAGTGACTATTTGCACAATTCTGGATGGTAGAATCTGCATCCTTCCCCTATCAGCATTTGCCTTTCTTCAGTCAATTCAAAAATTTTCTAGGGTGTTAAAATTTACACTTTATCCAGGACGACACGGCAGCCTTGCAAAGCATGCAATTTTCAGGAAGAAGCACTGACAAATGTGGTCTGTAAAGCACTAGAAAAGATAATAAGATGTAAATGGACAATTTGCTACAAAGGAGAAATTACCCAAGTGGGAAACAGCACGCTTTTAGGGAAAGGATGTCATGTATAACAAACATCTTCGATTTCTGTGAGAAATATCATAGACTGGAAGGCTGGGTGGATTGTTTGTCCAGTATCTGGACTGTCAGAGAGCATTACTGTAACACATAAAGGTTGATTAAGAACCTGGATAACCACATAGGAATAAGGTGGAAACTCCTTCAATGGATAGATTATCCTAGTCGAGAAGAACAACAGATGCATGTCAGAGAAGCCTTCTCCAACTGGATCAAGGTGGCCAGCAGAGCGCCACAGAGTTTGGTTCTAGAACAACTTCTCTTCCTGATTTATACAACTGATCTGCCTGAAGGTATGTTTTGGGTCTGCATATGATACAAAAGGCAGAGGGAAGTGAAAAGCAAGGAGGACTGCATCAGCTTAAAACTGGATCTATGGACCTACACAAACTCCAAAGTTGGTCTGATACACAACTGAAGAAATTTAATTCGAGCAAATGCAAAGTACTGAGCATGGGACAAAGTGAAAGATAGCCTCAATATGATTATTATCTAGTAGAAAATAAGCTTCAAGATTCTGTATGTGAGGACTTGGGAGTCAGATGTTGTTCCTAACTTGCCATAGTACTAAATAGGAGAACAATTAGGGAGACAAACTGTTACCTGGCAAAAAACACGATAACTTTCAAGCATGTGAGCAAGGAAATATTTAGCAAGCTATTCATGTAATACATACGGGCAAAACTAAAATATGCTTCTCAAGTCTGGTCACTCCACCTAAAGAAGCACAAAGAGCTAACAGAGGTCCAAAGGTGGGCAATAAAGATGGTACCAGAAACAAGACTACTAAATCACAGGGAAAGTCTAGAGGCTTTAAATTTGCCTAATTGGAAGAGAGAAGAGTGAAGACTGAAACCCTTAAGTTTTTAAAATAGGTTAATGACATGGAAAGTTGTCAGTTCTTTAAGAGATGTAGGGACAGAGTAACCACAAGGCATAACATGAAACAGAAGGAAACTTCTTAAAAAACATGGAAAGGAGTACTTGTATAGTGGTGGAGGAATGGGAAAAAAAGAACCAAGGCTACGGTTAGTGCAAACAGAATACATAAAAATAAGATGTATGTCAGAAGAGAATGTTCAAGAGATGGGTACCCACAAGTGTAAAACTCCCTTCCTAAACAGTCCAAATAAGTAATTATACACACACACACACTGACTACAGATTTCTTTCCTTTTTTTCTTTTTTGACACTTACTCACTTTTTCCATGTTAGTGAAGTAAGGCCAGAAAAGGCCTCATTCACTCAAATCCATTCTCTAGCTGTCATGTGTTATGCACTGAAACTACAGCCCCCTATCCACAACCAGGACCCACACACCTTTCTCTGATTTCTTCCAGCTGCTTCACATGCCCTAGTTCATTCCAATGACAGCACTTCATCCCTATGTACCACACTGTTTCACTTTACTCTATCCCGTGTGTGTCTTTCATCCTCCTGCATGTTTAGGCCTTAATCACTTAAAATCTTTTTCACTCCATCCCTCTATCTCCAGTATGATATCTCCACTTCTCCTTTTCACCTCTACTTTTGACAAATAAAACTCTTTATCAACCTCTCCTTACTCTATACATCCAAACAATTCCAGCACATCCTCTTCAGCTCTCTCAACCAGACTCGTCATATGACTGTATCTCTCTCTTAACCTTTTATACAATCAAACTGCCTCACACGACACATCCTCAAACACTTCATTTCCAACACATTCACCCTTTTTCACACATTTTCGTCTGTAGTTCATGCCTCACATCCATAAAATGTTGTTGGGACTACTATACCTTTAAACACTCAATTTGCCCATCTAGACAAGAAACTCTCTTTCCATATATTCCTCAATACCAGAACCTTTTTCCCCTCATCCACCCTATGACACATTCTCTTTCAGGTTTCATTCACTGTCATGTCCACTCTCAGGTAACTGAAACACTTTACTTCTCCAAATTTTCTCAATGCAAACTCACACCTACATAACCTGTCCCTCTATCCTGTTAAACCTAATAATCAAGCTTTTGTTCACATTTACACTCCACTTCCTCTTTTCAAACACTCTCCCAAATGAAGACAACAACTTCTGCAGCTTCTCACTCAAAACTGTCATCAGCAAACATCAACTGACACTTCCCAAGGCCCCTTAACCTGTGCAGACTGCATTCTTGACCCTCTCTCAAAGACCCTTGCATTCATCTCCCTCACCACTCCATCCATAAACATAATAAATAGCTATGGTGACATTGTACACCCTTCTGCAGACCATTCTTCACCTAGAACCCCTCAACCTCCTCTCTACCTACTTGCATACACACCTTAAACTCTTGATAAAAACTTCTCATTGCTTCTAACAAGACCTCATTATCAACCCTTTCATATGCTTTCTTCAAATCCTTAAATGCCACATACAAATTCCTCTGTTATCTAAGTATTTCTCATACATAGTCTTTAAAGCAAACACGTGATCCACACATACTCTACCATTTCTGGAAACACATTGTTCCTCTCCAATCTGAAGCTTTGTAACAACGTTTTCATCCTTTCAATCACCATTCTCCCATACAACTTACCAGGTACATTCAACAAACTTATGCCTCTGCAGTTCCAACACTCACCTTTATCCCTTTTGCCCTTATAGAGTGGCACTATACACACATCCTGCCAATCTTTAGGCACCTAAACATGATCCATACACACACTTAAAATGCAAACTAACTAGTAAACAACATACTCATCCTCTTAAGAAATTCAAGTGCAGTAACATCCACTCCAGTTACCTTGTTACATTTCATCTTATCCAAGGCTTTCACTACCTCTTCTCCCTTCAACAAATCACTTTCTATGACTTTTTCACTTTGCATACCTCCCTAAACCAAATACCCTACATCTGCCAACCTATAATCAAACACATTCAACAGGCTTTCACTACTCTTTTTTTCACCAAATCACTCTCTATGACTCTCATTCTGCATACCTCTCCAAATTAATCACCCTACAGCAATCATCAAAACACTCACTCCACCTCCTCACCTCATCACTCCCTGTTACCATCTTTCCATTTCCCCCTTCAGTGATCTCATTTGTTCTTTTGTTTTTCTTACACTTCTAACCTTCCATAACACACACAGTACTTGCGGACAGAGGTTATCTGCAAGTCCAGCTACCTGACAAGCTCCGACTGTTCTCTGGACACATACAAGCCTCGTTGCACTGAAGTGTTGCTCGCCTGTCAGTGTTTTGCAGAGAACAGATAGATGGAAATCTTATGCATGATTGCCATGAGCATCGACCACGGTGTAAGATATAGTGCACCAGATAGTGATATCTACTGGTACACACTGAAACATTGTGTACCAACCAAAAAAGGAAGACTCGTGATATAGGCTTGAACATCGGACTATAAGTGTGGATTATAGCAGTGACCAAGTGTAGTGTTCACACTATGAGTGTGGATTGAAGAAGTGACCAAGGGTAGTGAAGTGTTCGTACAAGTGTTCGAGAATGCAAGCTTTGAACCATTGTGTGACTAGAGCTCACAGCCCCAGCTGGTTGGGCGCATCACCCAAGTGGCTGGTATGGAGGGCTTACACTCTCCAAACTGGGACCCCCGCCTGCGATATCAGGAGTGTGGAGGAGACCGTGATCCCTACAACAAGGTTCTACAAGCAAAAACCGATGCCCTCTCTCTGAGCATGGTCAATGCTGCAACCATCGACTCACAATGCTACAACCATCAACTTGGTCTTTGATTACTCCACCATCACCAATACCAGCCAAGCCGACCAACAGGAATGGATCCCTGTGGTAAATAGAAAACAGATGAGAAAATGCTGCCATAACTACTCAGGAAACTGCGTTTCCCAGGACGCCCCAAGTGCCCCAACTACGACCAACACTAATGCCGCAATGGCAACCAACACCGCCACCCCAATGACAACCAACACCGCCACCACAACAACCAACACCCCTGCCATAATGACAACCAACACCACCACTACCACGAGCTCAACTCTGGTACTTCCCAAGTTCCTGATTGCGACCACAAAGGCAACAACAGCCTATGAAACCATCTTGGGCTTAGACAAAAATTTGCCTAATGCTAGGCTCACAGTCAAATCAAACCTAAGAGGGAGATGATTCTCCACCCTAAAGACACCTCCTCAGCCAACGCCCTAGATGTCTTTCTAAAGGACTCAAGCATGGCCAACAAACTAAACCAAGTCATGAAGGAGACCAAATCCATGGTTCTGAAGTACCCCAAGGAATTGCCCCTGAATACCCTGGAAAACCACCCTAAGGTTCGGAAGACGGAGCGCTGCACTCTGCTGACAGATAAAACTGCACAGACTCGGCAGGTTATCATCACCAATTAAGGGCTTACATCGAGTTACACAGACTTAAAAGTCAGGGGCAAATACGAGGTGCGGCCTTACATGCCAGAACCCCTCAAATGTTAGCGGTGCCAGTGCTTTGGGCACCACCAGTCAGTGTGCTCCAACAAGGACATAAGTGCCATATGTGCAATGAGGCACAACACAGAACTGTGCCTCACCAAACTAAAGAAGGGAAACACCATGCATGGAACCTGGGCTGCTCTGAGCAGACAAAGAGGGTGCATACCACCGAGCCTGCGCTCCCTCCACCCACCAAACAGACTGCCACCACATGTCAGCCAACCCATAAGCACCTTTGTTTGGGGCCAGCAACAGCAGCAGCCCCCAGCCCCATGGAATGCAGAAGACTTCCCAGTGCTCCCTACGATATCCCCCATTGCCACACAGGAGAAACTGCTTGCACCACCCAAGACATTGGCAAAGAATGAGTAGCCAATCCCTAGTGGCATGATCCACATGTCAGACCTAAGCAAGGTCCTGACCAACTTCGCAGAAGGTCTAGTAGCACTGCCGGGCCTCAGAGTCTAAGCAACACAGCTCTCTGCCCTGATAGACAGCAGCCACAGCCCCCACTTCAGTCAACTACCCCACAGCCCCTGCTCCAGATAGCAAACCCACAGCCCCCCTTCTAGTCAACAACCCCACACCTGCGCTGGAACGAATAAAAGTAACTGCCAAGGTGCAATCCACCCCAAAGAGAGAGAACAACCACAGTTGCAAAGAAGAGAAATTCCCGAGGCCCCCCAAACAGGAAGTTTACCTCACTGTACCCCTCCATCAAGAGATGGCCAGAGAGAAACCCCAACAAGACGTAGAGGAGATGGACCACATAGAGCTGGTCACTAAGCTGAAACCTCCTACCAGGAAAGCTTAACAAGCTCCAGCTCACAAATGGACAGCAGCACCACCCTAAAGATTCTGTCATGGAACATTCTGAGAATGGGGAACAAAACACACCTCCATGCAGCAGCACACAGTAAAGGCCTTGAAATCATACTCCTTCAAGAAAAACTCCTCCAGGAACACCATAGCTTCTGCTTCAGTAGGTACAAGGTGTACAAGAAGCACTCTGGTCAGGCACTGACCAGAGACTGCATGATCCTACCCAGGTCACACATCCCAAGCATAGAAGTCATCTACCTAATGCCTCGTGGCCAGGACGTCGAAGTGCAAGCCATAAGAGTCACTGCAAGACTGTGACATCATTTTCTATAACATTTACAACTGCCAGAGGGGCTCTCTAGAAATCACAGAATTATTTACATTGACCGCTAGTAAGGGGAGATTTCAATGCTCACCATCCCTTCCTCAACTCAACGAGGGCCACCAATGAGGATGGGCTACATCTCTAACACACACTGCCTGACGCACCAGACATTGCCCTCCTCAACAGCAAACCAACCCACATAAGGGGAGGGAGACAGCCCCACCTTCCTCTCCCACTCTCTAAAAGACTCAGCCCACTGGAAACTGCACCCTTCTCTCACCCTCTGCTTCCACCACCAAGATGGAGGTACAATACTCAAAAAGCCAACTGGGAGCTTTTCAGAAGCAAAATTAAGACATGGCAAGATGAGCACAACAGCAGGCAGGCATCACACTCACAGACAAGAGTAGCCTACATGAGGAACTAGTTCAATCCTTTCAAAAAGCAGCAGATCTGGCCATCCCCAAGACCAAGCCCTCAACCAGACAACACCAAGACCATTGGTACTACTGCAGCAGAGTGAAAGAGCTTAACAACATGGTAAAAAGGGTTACAAAAACTACAGAAGGCACCCCACCAATGCAAACAAACACCTACAGGATACAATCCAGCACACCAGAGGAGAGACTAAAAGCATCAAGAAAGCAAGCTGGCTCAAATGGTGCTCTGAGCTGAATGAGCACACCTCCCTCGGCAGGATGTGGGGCCAGATCAAGAGAGCATCTGGTATGACTGTACCGCCACCACCGGCTCACCCCAGTCCCAGGGAGGAGGCAGAGAGGCTTGCGGGTCTCTTCTCCAAGTGGGCAGCCACAAATAACCTACCCACCCAGGCAGAGGAAACACAAAAAAGACTCAGCCAGGGTAGGATAAAATGCATACGGGAAGCAAACAGTAGGCAAGACACAATGGACAGGGGCCTTCAACAAGCAAGAATTGCAAAAAGCAATGAAACGGAGCAAGGATGTGGCAACAGGGGCCAACAGATTACCTTATTCCATATTAACAACCCATCTCCCTCCTCAGTTGCATTGCTAAGATGGCAGAGAGGATGGTTTTCAACAAGCTCAAGGGGAAAGCTGGCACCCCAAACCCCCATATCTTCGTTTACACAGAAAACACCGGGTCAACAACCAAAATAGCACAGATACTGAGCACCTTCGATAGTAAACCAGCTATAGTGGTCTTCCTGGACCTGGATAAAGCCTTCAAGCTAGCCAGTCTGCTGGCAATATTAGAGACTCTAGCTGAGTAGAGAGTCCAAGGGAGGCCCATCAGGTGGATCCAGGACTACCTAACACACTGCCAGGAAGGAGTACGATTCCAAAGAGTCACCTTGTTATATAAGCCTCTCGAAAATGGCACCCCACAAGGAGGAATCCTCAGCCCAACACTCATCAACATCCTGATGGAGAACTTAGTGAAGCTCCCCTTCAGGCCTACAGTTAAGCTCCTCTGCTACGCTGATGGTCTCCAGCTGATAGAGTGAGGGTGCAAGAGATTTGCCAACACCCAACATGCAATCAAGCTGGTTGAAAAGAATGCAACAGACTGGACTTTAAGATCAACCCTACCAAAACAAGGGCAATGGCCCTCTGCTCTATAAGGCCAGACAGGATGCTCTCTATTCAGCGAATGCCGGTAACCTGGGTCGACACCCACCAGTGTCTTAAAGTGTGGTTTGACCAAAACCTCAGCTTCGGGACACAGCTTCAGTATCTCCAACAAAGAACAAACACCAGAAGAAACATAATGAGGTCGCTGACTAGCCCAGTCGATGGGGCTAACATGGAGGTGTTGAAGACCTACTACACTGCTGCAATCAGATTGCTGGTAGACTACTGTGTTCCAGCACTCAATGGCCTGAGGGATGACCAGGCGACCAACATGGAGGTCATCCAAAATTATGCACTCAGGACCATGCTGAGAGCTCCCATGTGGACCAGGATCTGCAACCTGCAGATGGAGACTGGGCTGTCACCCCTAGCTGCAAGAGTCAAGCAGATGACAATGGCGACTCTAGCTAAGATCTGCAGGCGAGACAAGCTCTCAACCACGATGGCCAAAGTCCGAGCCGCCCTTCACCTAGACCACAGGGTGTGAGGAACCTCCTAGACGCATGAGGCGGCGAATGCCATCCAAGCCTTTCAAGCAGTGGTATCCATACTGGAGACAGAGGATACACCTTACCATCGGTATAGTTTACCACCTCCATGGGAGTCTCAATCAGGCACCTTCACAGTCACAGTGTTGGGAGACAAGAAGTCCAGCCTCCAGCAGGAAGACCTGAAAGGCTGTGCCCCCTTCCAGTCAACGACCCCACACCTGCAATGGAACAAATAAAAGTAACTGCAAAGGTGCAATCCACCCCAAAGAGAAGGAACAGCTGCAAAGAAGAGAAATCCCCGAGGCTTCTCAAATAGGAAGTCCCCAACCTGCATACTTCACAGATGGCTCAGTGGACCACACAGATGAGGGAAGGTTGGGGGCGGCCTTCCACACCCAAGGTCATACTCGCCTCTGGAGGCTGTCAGATGGCTGCTCCACACTACAGATGGAGTTAGTAGGCATCTCCAAAGCCCTTGAACATGCAGGCACCACGCACTCAAAGCCCGTGATAATACACGTGGAATCCAAGCCATCAGTGCAAGTGCTGCATCACAACCTCCCAAAGGACAACATTAAGCTTGTCGACTCAATCCTCGCTCAACTTCCAGAGCTACAGCAACAGGGACGTCCCATCATCTTATACTGGATCCCCAGCCACATGGGGACTGCATGGAATGAGACAGCAGGTGAGGCAGCTGAAGCAGCTACATGCTTTGGCAATATCCAGGTGCATGTTCCAGTGAGACTCCAACAAGTCAAGCACAAGCAACAGAAAGCAGCAAGGCTCCAGACTAAGAGGAATCTCCTGGAAGCCTACAATGCCAGATCCCTGTCAGCCAAGTAGTACATGGTGGCCACATTATTGGAGCCACCATATAACAACAGAGGCATGAGCAGGAAAACCCTTGTCAATCTACACCATCTATGACTTATGTACCAATGTAGCCGGCAAAAAATTGACGGCATCATCAGGGACTGTGTCTACTGTCAGGAGCCATCAACGCACCCACTAGAACACTACATGCTGGACTGTGAAGTGACACAGTGTGTCCGTGCAAGAGTCTCTGGCTTCAGTGAGAAAGACCGTGTACTACCAGCAGCCTCACTACTTTACAAGACCTAAAAGAACCAAATGGAACACCTGCTCCAGACCATAGGCGAATACCCACCTCCCAGATGAAAATAGCGTGCCCAGCACCATCTCCACAAGAAGTTGCCTGCATCTCAGAAGACCATGCATAATAACCAGGGAACAGGCCACCAAAATGCAAAGGCCCATGTTGGACTAAGCAGAGGTCCAAAATTCTTAAAAGAAATCCAAAAGATTCCCAGAGTTTAATGATACTTCCTCACCCCAACTCTCATTTGCCTTTTTTTTTTTTTTCAATCCCTGCAACTTACTCCTGACCTCCTGCCATTTTCTCTTGAACATCTTCAAATCATTTGCACTCCTTACCAGTAAGTACCTCCCATACACTTCTCTTTTCCCTTTCACTACTAGACGTTTTTCATCTCATCACTCACTACCATTTCTCATCTGCCTACCTCCCACCTTCTGCATACCACATAATTCTCCTTAACTATCTTCCATTCCATACCTATTCCCCTTGCTTCATTTATTCCTGCCTTTTGGCACACTTCACCCAATTGCTCCTAGTATTTCTTCATATATGTCTCTTTTCCAAACTCACTTTCACCTCCCTCTTCTCTTTCATATTTTTTTTTCCAAAAAACCTCCACGAATATTCACCTTTGCCTCCACTGGATAATCATCAAACGTCCCATCAGCTTACAGGGAATGCAAAGATAGAATTCTTTCTCCCCTACCCTAATAACATTTTTTAAATTTTTTACACAGGGAATGCAAAGATAGAATTCTTTCTCCCCTACCCTAAAAACATTTTGGGGCTGGGCAACTGAATTGGAGTTTGTTGACTGATGAGACAAAAACCTGGGGACATGGAAACTAGGGTGTCTAGGACACTTAGTGAAGCTGTAGGTTGAATAATATGTTTTTTTTGCTTTGTCGCTGTCTCCCGCGTTAGCAAGGTAGTGCATGGAAACAGACGAAAGAATGGCCCAACCCACCCACATACACATGTATATACAC
>JAUTXX010519367.1:0-11503 GCA_032273605.1 Panulirus laevicauda | reverse complement strand
GCGCTACCTCGCTAACGCGGTAGACAGCGACAAAGCCAAAAAAAAAAAAAAGATTATACTAAAACAGTATTAATGCCAGTAAGTTTCCAACCTCCAACCCCCTATCTGCTTTGCTGACAATGATACAACACAGCAGTATTCAATTTTATTACTTATGTATACATTGAAGATTTTCTTCATTAATTTTCTGTCTCTTATTGTAAATGTTTCCAATTTTATACCACTATTTGGCTTGAAAGTGTTTCATAGGTTCAAATTTTTTGTTTATGATAATGTCCAACTCTTAGATGTTTAATTCACTTTGTTTTTTGTAGGGCTTCTGTATGTAGACACTGAAATATTGTTAGTTGCCCATGACATATTTGTAAAAAAAATTTCTTCATTAAATCAGTTAATAACATTTGGTTCTTTTCTGCTGGTTTGTATATACAGTACTGTAGAAACCAAATGTGAACTCCAGTGGACTTTACCGGTTATGGAGACTCTTTTACCATGGCCACCCCTTCGAGGGGTTCCCAAAGGGAACAGCCATCAGAGATATAGGTAGATAGATAGAAACCAAATATC
Source organism: Panulirus laevicauda (assembly GCA_032273605.1). NCBI lineage: Eukaryota > Metazoa > Arthropoda > Malacostraca > Decapoda > Palinuridae > Panulirus > Panulirus laevicauda. Next base: position 10,936 of record JAUTXX010519367.1, on the reverse strand, counting down.
TTTGCAGTTTGGTGATATGCAGAGAGCATCTGACTGGGGAAGACCAATTTGGTTTCAGGAGTGACACAGGATTTGTCGCCCAGATGTTTGCTTTGAAGAATTTGTTTGGGAAGTGTTTTGAGAAAGATATGGATGTAAAGATGGTATTTAGTAATCTGTAGAAAGTGTGATAGGATTGACAGAAATACTTGTGGGAGGAGTTACAAATACATGGTTTAGCAGGAAAGCTACTAAATGCAGTGAGGAGTTTATGCTAGGAGAGTAAGACCTGTGTATGAATAGGAAGGGAGGAGAGTGAGTGGTTCCAGTTGAAAAAGGGTTTGCATCAAGTATTTGTGATATCACCATGGCTGTATCTGTTCATGGATGCCATGATGAGGAAGGTAAGTGCATGGGGCTTGGAGTGAGGGGTGGGTGTAAGTTATGCTGGTGGTGAAGGAGCAGACCATGGGATACTGTTAGTATGTAGATGACACAGCTCTGCTGGCAGACTCTAGAAAGACACTCCAATGAAATCAGGAAGTTGTGAGTCACATTTGGCAAAAGTTAGGTAATAAAATGCAGCAAGTGAGTAAGACAGGATGATTTGAGTTTGGATGGGGAGGACTTAGAGGCAGTGGAGTGCTTTAGGTACCTGGGAGTGGACATGACTAGTGGAATTATGAAGGCAGCAATAAGGCCATTGGTGGTAAAGGAACATAAGGTTCTGGATGCTGTAAGGAGTGTGTGCAAGGAAAGATTAGTTTTTGTTAAGGCATAGGTCAGTATGTTTGAAAGCATAGTGGTCCCAGGACTGGTATATGGATGTAAGTCTTGGGCCGTGAATGCAAAAGAAAGGAAGAGGGTGAGTGCATTGGAATTGTAATGCCAGAGGATATATCATTTGAGATGGGTTGATCATGTAAAGAAAGACAAGAGTGAGTTGTGGTTGTAAGCATAGTCTAATTGAGGGAGCCTACCAGGGTTTGCTTAAATGTTGCAGACACTTGGAAGTGAGTGAGTAAAGAAAGGCTTGATTATGAGGATCCATGTTTCTGAAGTGGATGGAGCTTGATGACATGGGAGACCGAGATGTAAGGATGGAATAAAAGAAACTTCTGGTATTGGGGTCTAAACATTCAGAAGGGTAAGAGGCATGCACAGGATGGTATGAATTGGATAAATGTGGTATACAGGGGTGAAGTGCTGTCAGTATCCTAAACCTGGACATTTAAAGCAGTCAAAGTAAACTATAATATATAGTCTATAGGGCTTATTTGTGAATGATAGCCTATTGTGTCAGTGCATTACACATGACAGCTAGGGTACAGATATATGCAAATGAGGCAATTCTTCATTTGTTCTTGATGCTACCTTGCTAAGGTGAGAAGAGCAATTATGCATAAAAAAGATGTTTAATTTTTTCTTTTTTTATGTTGGAGGCTCCAGTCACAGAGAAAGTCCACAACAAAGGTGGTCCTGAATTGAAATATAGAGAGGTTGACTGAAGGGAAAAGAGAATAGACAAGGAAATGTATTTGTAAATTTTGCACTGTATATTCTATTGATTTGAAAGAGCTGATAGTTAAACAGCAGCTATGATATGTTTATTATCATTGGCAAGTTTGAATTAGGTTGAGAATGATTTTTTTGTGTAAGCTTTATTTATATTGTCAGTGATAAAACTGATTCCATACTGCAGTACAAATATTAAAATATAGTTTTTTAATAAATCATATTTTGACTTGATACTTTCAACTGGTATTATATATTACAGGAACACCTGAGGGCTTTTTTGATGCAGGTGAAAATCCCTCTAAATCTCCGGAAGAGGAATCAATATATAAAGAGAAGCCTGCCAAGCACAAAGATCCACCAAAACCTAACACATCTGAAATTCTACCTGAGGGATTCTTTGATGATCCTGTAGCTGATGCAAAGGCAAGAGGAGTGATTTTTTAATTTGTTTCATAAAAGATTACTCCATTACTTTCTTTCATAAGTATATGTTCGGTAAAGATGATGAACAGATTTATGTCACATGCAACAACTTCATTCATTTAATTATAGGGACCTTGACTTCAAGTAGAGGAATACTTACTTCACAAGTAGTAAAGGGGGTCCATCTTGGTATAGATCTTTCATTCTGTCTGTCCTTTAACTTTATTCCACTTTACATGGTATGGATAAAATGCAGACATTCATGCTGCCTTTGTCCATATAGTAATTACTTTAGCAAAACAGGCTTCCAATCTACACTCCCATAAATCAGCAATGGGCAAGGATGCCCATTTCTATGGAGTAGACTTTCTACCCCTTCAGAAATTTGTGATATACTTTTTAGTTGTAATATGTAACATAGCATCTGTTATTTTTATTTATATTTTCACATCTCTCTTTAGATGAAATATTATACACAATATTCCATGCCATTTGACAAAAACATTTAGAAGACTTGCAGTGAATATGAAGAGGAAGGTATGAGCCATTTTGTTTAAGGCTTAGCATGTTATTCATCTTCCTTAGTCAAGTTCTGAAATCCTAAGTGCAAGGTAGTTTGGTACTTGTGTTTTGGGAATTTATAGTTAAAAGCTCTGTAAAAATGTTGGAATTTCAAATGACCAGAAACTAAAATGGTCATGAGAGCAAGTAATCAGTTGTTGAAATCCATGAAACTGATTAAAAAGACTTTTGGGTGTAAAGTTAGGAACTCCAGTTGAGTTGCACTGACATAGTTGGCAGAATTGGTTGTAACAAGATGTCCTAAGGAGGTGAAATATTTGAAATCACAAGCAAAGCTGGATATTTATGACTGCTGGAAGGAGACATTATTACGGAAATTATGACTTTAATTTGTTTGAATTGAGTACATTATTGGTAAGGTAATTGTAGAAACTCCTGTGATTCAGGCCCGCAAAGTGGAATACAAAGATAAGGATGCTGAAGAGTGGATGTCATTTATGCGTGAAGTTTCTGCTGCTGAGCAACAGAGTCGCATGATCATTGAAGAAGACAAAGAAGAAGCAGCCTTAGCAACTCAAATTGAACAAGCAAATGAACAAATTGCTTGTTTAGAGAGGTAAGAGTATAAAAGCAAAATGAGATAGAGATCTTACTGGCAGGTATTTTCAGACAGTCACCCGTATTCTGTCACATGTTGAATATGACTGGATGGATTTTTATATGTACATGATGGGTGATGTTAGCAAGGCAGCAGGAACAGAGAAATAGCCTTGTTTGCTGACATCCATTTTTAGCTGTATCTTCAGGTTCTGAGCTTACAAAACCTTTTCCATTCCATTCTTCCATCTCCAATGCAGTATCTCTCTTCTTGTCCCTTCCACCTTTGACCCATATAACTTCTTTGTTAACTTCACTAATTTTCTTCATATGTCCAAACCATTTTTTGGCACATCCTCTTCAGTTCTCTCAACCATATTCTTATTACTGCACTCCTCTCATACCCCATCATTTCTTTCTTGATCAACTTTACTTATGCCATGTACTGTCCTTAAACTTTTCATTTCCAGCACATTCATCCTCTTCCATATTCTTTCATATAAAACCCATGCCTCTTATCCATACAGCACTATCAAGATTAATATTCCATCAAGCAGGCCCATTTGCCCCTACTGACAATGATCTCTCTTTCCACACATACTTTACAGTGTACCAAGGACCTTTGCCTCCTCACCCACTCTGTGGTTAACTTCAGCTTCCAGAGTTGCAATCACTTCCATGTCCACTGCTAAGTATCTGAAACATCTCATTTCCTCCACATTCTCTCCATTCAGACCCAAAGTATAACTAACCTGTTTGTTTTCACTGCTAAAACTAATAACCCTGCTTTTATTCGTATTCATCTTCAATTCTTTTCTTTCACACACTTTCCGAGACTCAGACACCAGCTAACAACAGCTGACTCTCCTCCCAGGCACCCCGATTCCGAACAGACAGCAGACCTGCTTCTCTCTCTCTAAGACCCTTACATTCATCTTCCTCACTACTTCGTCCATAAACAGAGTAAACAGCCATTGTGACATAACGTACCCTCCTCTGTTCCTATTCACACATATGCCTTACTTTCTTGATAGAAACTGTTCACTGCTTCTAGTAGCTTTCATGACACACCATGTATTCACAACACCTTCCACAGAGCATCTCTGTTAACCATCAAATGCTTTTTCCAGTGCCTTAATTGTTACATGCAAATCCTTTTCTTTAAGTATTTTTCATTCACATATATCCTCTTTTTCAACCTTTCATCACTCATTTTCTATACATTTCCAAACCATTTCAGCATGCCCTCTTTAGCTCCCTCAGCCACACTCTTTTCATTACCACTCTTCTCTCCTCTCTTACCCTTTTATAACTTATTCAATCAGACTACCTCACACCACATAATGTTTTCAGACATTTCATTTCTAACACACCCACCATCCCGCACACAGGATTATCTATAGCCCATGCCCCACATCCTTGTAGTGTTGGGACAAATATGCCTTTAAATATGCCCTTTTTTGTCCCAGATAAAGATATCTCTTTCCACATATTCTTCATTACTTCCAGAACTTCTACCCCGTCACCCATCCTATGACTCTTTTTCTCTTCCGCTGTTCTATTTGCTGCCTTGGCTACTCCCAGGTATCTAAAATGCTTCACTTCCTCCAATTTTTCTTCCATTCATGCTTACATTTTTCACACACATTTTTCAAAGCAAACTTATGATCCGCATTGCTCCTCCCTTTGGAAACTGTGCATGCCATCACCCTCTCAATCACCACTTTCCCATACAGTTTTCCAAGTTTTCTCAGCAAACATATACCTCTGTGATTCGACATGCTTCTTCCTAGTGAAACATGCCTTGACATACATCAGTACCTGCCTGGTATGAAGTCTGTTATTCAACAGTCACAGGAGTATTGTGTGACTATCAGCATTATAAAGATGGGTTCTTACGTCTTTCTCTGCCTTCACCCCAAAGTATTAGAACTCTTTTCATTCACTCGTCTTTTTAAGCTAATGTGACCAGGCTTTTATCAGAAGGCATTTTCCATCAGCTCAGAAATGAACTATATTTCTCCATTCTTCTTTTTTCTCCCCATTTCTCTTTTGTTTACTGCTTTTAATGCTTCAAGCCTCTTGTTGACGAGGTCTTCTGTCCATTACTGGAGTTTCTTAAATAAAAAAAATAGCATGCACGTTGCATTATTCTGTGTTTTGTAGTGTACGGTACATGAATTTATTTACTGTTCATTTCATTACAATGTATTGAAGTATATGTTAAAGATATCAAAGAAATACCAATCAGAAATTTTTTTATACCAATGCTTATCAAGTCCTTGATAGGCTAACGCGATCATATTTTAGCTTGATTCTGTGAATCATACTTTGTCAGTCCTGTTTACCATACTTTAATCTCAAACCAAGTACTTATTAGTCTTACAGGTACTTGTTATATGTTAGAGACTTACAGCCTTTTACATGCCAAGTGTTAGTCAATGGAATGTCCTAGATCCCATATGGGTTTTACTCACATTATTACTTGCAATTGGTCTAAGGGAGGAAATGATATGATCTAATCCCCTCTACTCACCTATTTTTCACTTTAATTAAAAGTTACAACAGCTTAACATTATGTAATAACACTTCAGTACTACAAATCCACATGAGAAAGTCACTATAGAGAAGGCTGTTCTTGGTTTAGCTCCCCAAATTGTGACCCCATTTTGTTGTCTTTGCCATTGCACAGCAAAGCTTGACATCCATGGGCCTCAGATGTTCTTTTTTGTTTTGATATCAAAATAAGCTGGAAAATTTGTACTGACATTTGTAGGTTAATGAAAAGAACAGCAAATTGTGAAGAGCATCCTCCATACCCTGAGGGCAAGACTGCCATTCTGCATCAGTCTCACAAACAGTTCTCGTTCAAACAGATCAGGGGCTTTGTAATCACTGACAAGAATAAATAATTCTTGAATTCTCTCCAGCAGCATTTGTATTGACCTTGAATGGATTTTTGTGATGAATGAAGTCAAGCTTGAACAGATCAGGTACATAGGTTCATAACTTGTTCCAAATGGAATGATGATGTACCTTTATCAGAGTTGTCAGCTGCTCTGGAGCATTACTGAGGTCCTTTTAGCCAGTGGGTGTTTCCAGCACATCAAACTTTTCTCTTACCAAAGCAACACTTTCATTTTGAATGCATTTCTTTTGTAAATAAAATTGAGAGCAGTGGCATCTCATCCCTACAAGGACTTTTTGGGTTACTAGAGGTTCATTAGATTTTCAACTTGTGGTCAGTGGGTGTCTCTTGGATGCTTGAATACCTTATGAAATCATAACCAATTGTATACTGGTGTGAAAAATACCTATGATTATTGTATGTTCAATTTTATTCCTAACTCGGTTATTGCTGTTAAGAAAGCCAATGAGACATTGATACTTTATTGGAGTCATAATAATCAAAGTACAGGAAATGACGAATGAAATAAGTGTAAAATACAGTATTTAGTCATAAGAATAATTGCATTCTTATTTTCTCTTCCACAGAGTTGTAGAACTGGACAAGAAGAAGAAAACACAACTTAAAGAAAGAGGAAGTGCAAAAATAGATTCAGATAGTAGTGAAGATTCCAGTGATGAAGAATTTGCCCCTGTTATATGGAGAACAAAAAATTCTCTCATATAGTTTAGTTTAATACTGTTAGAATTTCATAGTTTTTCAATAAATTTTGAAATATTCTTCACTTCATACATACACTTTCATTTCCAATTATATGTTGATCCTTTTATGGTCATAATCATTGCTACTAGGGGACTGTTTTTCTGTACTGGCAAAGCTTTGTAGATAATACAGTTGAATATATGTTAATAACAAGGCCATCAAAAGTCAGTGAGATCACTTAAGGTGGGTAGTAACCACAGGATGACCCTTTTTCTTCTTGTATCTTGCATGCACTCATCACTGTCTAGTTAACAAATGTGGAAAGTGTTGCACCAAAACTTAATGGGATAAGAGGCTTTAAGAGCAATGTTGTTTTTCTTCAGTATATATTCAGGAAGGTAAAAGGCGTGCAAGGAATAGAGTGAATTGGAATGATGTGGTATACCGGGGCAACATGCTGTCAATAGATTGAACCAGGGCATGTGAAGCGTCTGGGGTAAACCATGGAAAATTTTGTGGGGCCTGGATGTGGAAAGGGAGATGTGGTTTCGGTGCATTACACATGACAGCTAGAGACTGAGTGTGAACGAGTGGCCTTTGTTGTCTTTTCCTAACGCTACCTCGCACACGTGCAGGGGGAGGGGGTTGTCATTTCATGTGTGGCAGGGTGGCTATGGGAATGATAAAGGCAGCAAGTATGACTTATGTACATGTGTATGTATGTATATGTCTGTGTATGTATATACATGTATAAGTTGAAATGTATAGGTATGTATATGTGCATGTGTGGACGTGTATGTATATACATGTGTAAGTGGGTGGGTTGGGCCATTCTTTCGTTTGTTTCCTTGTGCTACCTTGCTAATGCGGGAGACCGCGACAAAGTATAATATAAATTTTAAAAATATCAAAATCAGCGCCTTAGCAAAACCGATAATCCAGGTTTGAAATTTTATTTCATTATGAGTTTTAGCAACTTTTGTATTCTAATTTTTATCATCAGTTCATTTTTATTTATTTTTTCCTATTCCTTCCTCACTCAAATATTTAGGAGGTTGATGATGATGATGATGATGATGGGGAGGGTGGAATCGATGTTGTGCTGATGGTGTACCTTGGTCTTAAGCCATAATGTTTTGGCTGCTGCTAGCAACACTTCCTCTGCACTGCCTTATGAGTGTAACAAGTAAGCATTTTTTTTTTCTTTTTTTTTTTTTCTTTTTTTCTTTTTGCATGTGTGATCCTTAATGTGGCAGTTTTGAGTATTATAGGGTATCTTTTGAAAGTGGAAAAATTCTCATGGAGTATTGCATCTGCATCCTTAGACAGCCTTTAATTTTTTCCAGCAATCATTATTTTGGGATAATATATTGTGACAGCAACTGTAAAGTATGCATGATACTGTAGCATCCCAGGGTATGGCTCCTTATCTCCATGTTGATCTTGCTTTAGTGACAGGCTTTTTCACTCCTCCATCTCAGTAAGCAGTGTTCCACAGCTTCTCTACAGGTGAATTATTGTAATAATTCAGGAATCAAGTCTTTTCTTGACTGTAATATATTCACTGTGCTATGCACAGGTTATTGATAGATTAAAGTGGTTCAGGATGAACAGAACTGGTCTGTTCTCCTTCTGCACACTGTTATTGTAAGGCAAATCACACTTCTTTGAAAATTTCATTTTTATAGAAATGATTCCAGCATTATCGTTTTTTTATGGCTCCTCAAATTGAATATTGATTGTATAGGGTGTGATTTTATGTTTTTTCATATGGTTATAACTTTTTCTCATTTTATGTATGGCTTGTTATATGAATGAATACCAGTTGTTTATTTTGTTGAAGTGGACCATACTGGCATGTGGCCATTTATTGACCACCCCTCCAGAACTTGATGGAATATGTACGTTTCTGAGAAGCTGACTGTTGAGAAAAACTTTGTTAGGTTTAATTTGTTTTCCATAGGCTTCAGTATGTAAATGGAGATATACCCATACAGAAAAAATTCAGCTTGAAGGAAATAATGAAAGCAAAATTATGACTGGAAAGCCCTTTTTAAACACAAATAAGACAAAAATTCAGTAGTGTTTTAATGAAGAATAAGTAATGGTGCTGAGAATAAGGCAAAAAGTGAAAGTAATGACAGAGTTTTCAATATGTAAGATGAATGTAGGTATAAATGGAGGTTTTTAATATGAATTACTATACCTGGATATGCAGCAAGTGTTTATTGGTCAGGATAGGCCAGAATAAGAGCATTATAGAGGGAGAAATGTTATAGTTGGAAATAAGAGGATAGATAAAAATGAATATATGTGAAGTCATTGGAAAGGTACATGGCTGTAATGGGGTGTTTTGGTCATATGGCAGATAGTCAAGAATATTCATTACTCTTTTACTAAAGAACTATTAATCTTTTAATGACCATCACGTGTCTGTGTATATGCGCACATAGAAGTAAAGACATGATACATACAAACACCATTGTGAGCTGGGGCATCATGAGTATAAAACTCTCTCCCTGTATCACAAATAGTAATAAAATACTTAACTCATTTTTAGCAAATCACCAGACTCTTAACTAGTCTTTGGGAAAATAGATTTTCAACAATTTGTCACTCATTTCATTTGCCAAGCTTAACCCTTTAGGGAACTGATTTGTTTTTATGCCCTTTGTCATGAAAAAGACTTTTACAAAAACACAAAAACTGAAAAGATAAAGAATTTAGACCCATAATGTCTTTAAAAAGGCCTGCAAGTGTTGTTACTGGAAATGTAGCAAAAGGGTCATGAAAAATATCACTTTGAATGTTAAAATGCAAGTGATAAGGCAGGTAAAAGGAGATGAGCATGAGATGAATGTGGGTCTGAAGTAAATTTGTCTATATTGACTATTGGAACAGTTCACCGAAATATGAAGATAAAAGCTTTTGCCTTGTCATTACTCTGTTAATGGAAGCATAATTAGTTAATTATTCAACAAGCAGTTTGTTGGAGAAGATGGTTAAGCATTTCAGTGCAAGATCAGACTTTGCATTATATGCCTTTGAAGTCAGTTAATTATCCCCTCCTGTGTTATTACTCTCCAAGAGAAGGAACAGAGAAAGGAGTCTAGTGAAGATTTATCTCGTTAGCATGGAAAATAGTGAACAGGTATGAAAGAAAGAATGATTATAACTAATGATGATAAGGATATTGATAATGGTTAAGCATTTCGGTACAAGATCAGACTCTGCATTATATGCCTTTGAAGTCAATTAATGATCCCCTCCTGTATAATTACTCTCCAAAAGAAGGAACTGAGAAAGTATCCTAGTTAAGATTTATCTTGCTAGCTTGGGAAATAGTAAACAAGTATGAAAGAAAGAATGATTATAACAGTAATGATGATAATGATATTGATAATTATGATAATAATGATATTGATATGTAATATACATTTCATCCCTAAGAAGGGTGATTGTTCTGACCCCTCTAACTGTCGTCCTGTTGCTTTGACATCTGCCATTTTAAAAGCCTTTGAATCTCTCCTCAACTTCCATATCCTTAAACACCTTGAAAATCAGTCTTCTCTTTGATCATCGTTATGGTTCCACAAGGCGAGATCCACTGGTGATATTCTTTCCTGTCTTACTAAGGTCTGGTCATCATCCCTGAAAGATTTTGGAGAATCATATGTAGTTGCCTTTGTCATATCTAAGGCTTTTGATAGGGTGTGGCATCGTGGTTCTTAACTCTAAGCTTCCCTCATTTGGCTACCCTCCCTCACTTTCCTCTTAAGAAACTGGGTGTCCTGTTTAGATGTCAAACCACCTTCTTTTCTGAACAGTTGCTCTGTTTATGCAAGGAATTATTTGTCCTTGTGTGGAGTACTGCTCTCACATTTAAGGGGGTTCTAACTCTGCATCCTTACTTGACAGTTGAGTTGAAAGCGGTCTGCCTTATAAACTGTCACAGGCTTACTTCCAAACTCGGCCACCTTGCTCTATGGCACTATAGGTATTGCTTTGGTTTTTGCTCTTGAGAACTGGCTGCATGTGTGCCCACACCACTAGCTACACCACATAATACTCAGGAAGCTGCTGCATCACATGATCATTGTGTGGCCATCGGGAACTCAAGGATGGGCCGTTTTGATTCATGCTTCTTTCCCATGTTGAAGCTTTGGAACTCTGTACCTTCTCATGACTTTCTCAATAACTATGATCTGGCACATTTAAAAAGACAGGTTTTTCCTTTTCTTGAAAATTCATTTATATTTTCCTTTGTCTTTTCTTTTTCTGTTTCAT
>JAUTXX010519345.1:0-11505 GCA_032273605.1 Panulirus laevicauda | reverse complement strand
CCATACTGTTCTTGTTGTGTTGTTAGTACCGGAGCTACCCTTGTTTACGTGCTTGTTGCTCCCATAACTACAGTTGGTCATGTGCTGCAGGTGGTCCTGCCGCCTGGTTCCTGCTGCTACATGGAGTCTCCTTCCAGACATTATAATCCATCAGTTGTGGCGTTTCCAGTATTCCAGGTATATTCACTCGTGCTATCATCGTAAGTGAATTTCATAAGAACTTTTCTCTGGTATTTTTCTCTTATGACTTTATTAAAATCCTTGCCATTACTTTTGGTTCTCACACAAGCACTGCCATTCTTTCCAATCCTTTTTCACTGCTTGACGTATTGCTTGGGCTACTTATTCGAAGGCCCATCTCGAGCAGTGAAGTGCTATGTAGTCGTGATCCGCCTGTCAGTCTTGCAGTTGGAGGTGGACTTCCAAGGGTTGAAACAATAGTCTTTAAACGACACATGTGAAAATTCATTTCAGTTTACTTGCCTTACAGAGCCATGAAAAAAAAGTGTGATGCTGCTGTGTTCACACCAAGATGGGAAATGAATTGTTGAAAGCAGCCAACAGAAAAAAAAGAAAACTCTTAGTGTTTATACAGTGACTCATACAAGGGCGTAGCTAGAGAAGCTTCCGAGATGCAACTTCTCCTCTGCATAAAAAAAAGAAACACAAAGAGAAAAGAAAATGCATGTGGACGTCAGAAAATGTAAAGAAACAGAGAGGAAATATCATTTCACCTGACTGTACCTATACCTGACCCTGGGTGCAGAACCTACCAGACAGTCAGGTGACCACAGACCAGGGCTCACCACCACACTACTCCAGCAGTATATAATTGACTTTAGATTCAATTGCCTCAGCAAAATTTCTCCGCTGATTGTACATTGATTTACAATCATCATCACTGTTATATCTGAGTAAGGGATGAGGTAATCAGATCTTTTGATTGGATGTCAAATATTTTGGAATCCCAGAAACCAAATCCCAACGACGCTCCTGTAATGGCTTTATATATATAGAAATAATGATAAATGATGATAATGATAATGATAATAAATGCTGATTTTTTGGAGAATAACGTCACTGAAATTCTTGAATATCATGGTATACACGTGCCTCCCGATGCAGGATTAGGACTGCATTGTTTCCCCTGATGAACCCGGAGGGGGAAATGCAGTTAGATTTGAAGCATCAGTACCAGCGAGAGGAATGTGTGACCTCGGGGCTTCATGTGTGGACACCCTACAGCAGCCACTTGTATACGTCACGCATTCCTGAGCGTCATGATCTGGGTGTTGAGGGACAGCGCTCAGGTGGCGAGTCACTTGCCGTCATGCAGGACGGGCTGGGATGTCAGCTTCCGGAAAACCCAGCTGGTAATAAGGATGGCAGAGGAGGGATGTGGTCGTTCTTTTTATATATCTCCCGTGTGGAAAGCTCCAGTCACACGGACATGAGTCGTCACCGAGGCCAGGCCTTGGATCAAAGATAAGAAAAGGGCTGGCGATAACGAGATTAGGGAAAGAGAGGAATAGTGTAAGAGATTTTCATTCAGAAGTGCAAAATCTGCTCTTCGATAAGCGACAAGTTGCAAGTGTTAGGAGAGACAAGAGAAGTTCATGGGTTTCAAAGCTTAGCGATGTAAGGGGAAGAAGGATTGCATCTCAATGGTCCATCCTCGAGTTCCAATGGTATCTCAATAATTATGACACAATGGTTCGTTGAGTATAACGTAGTGTAGGTGACAGTGGAGACATATAAGTGGCTAGTTCTCAAGACAAGACACCAAAGTAATATCCACAGAAGAAAGAAAATCGACAGTGTGGAGTAATGCAGGTAGGTCGAGTTTTGAAGGCAGACTGATAGAGTTGGTAAGTTGGACTGCTTTAAATTCGAAACTTTCAGGTAAGTATACGGATCCTATAATGGTGTGAGCGCAGTACAGAGTCTATACAAGGACGAATTAATCCTTTTATAAAATCGATGCAACGATTCAGAAGTGAGGAATTTGTGTTATGTTGGGTTTAAGCTCCTGTTACAGAATACCAAGTATGTTTACCGTCCTGAGTAGGGTAATTACACAACAATCAAGAAAGACGGAAAAGTTTGTAAAAAATTATGAAAATAGAAATTGTGAGAAATTTGATGCTATAAGCAAGTTGTTAACCAGACTACTTGCACCCCATCTGAAATTTGTTTGAGTCTGTGGAAGTAATTGCAACGAGCCGGGACGTAAAACAAGGAAAGGTAAATGAAATTCATCTAAGATGATTGGAGGAAAGTTGTTTGGAGTCATCAGCTTATGAGTGTATGTGTGGTTATTTATTGAGCAATGAATATCGTTGATAAACAGTAGGAAAAGCGGCGTAGACAGAAGAGAATCCTGATGGAAACACACCACTGTCGGCTGGGAGAGAGGGAGAAGTTTGATCCATCAACAGTCACAGAGAGACTGATTAAGGGGGAAGCTAGACATAAGGGAAGAGAGGGAGGAATGGAAGCCAAAAGAAAGGAGCTTGAAGATTAGACCCAGGTGACGCACTTTGGCGAAGGATTCCGAAATCATTAGGGTTACAAGGGCTTTGGAATCAATAAGAGAGTTAGAGCAACAGGGCGCTATTCAGAGGAGTTAGAATGCTCATCTTCATAAGATAGGCTACACGAATGCGCGCATACGAGAAGGTAGTGTTTTGTCTTTTAAACAAAAGCAAAACTTAGAAGCAAAAGCGCATACATACATTCAGAACACTCCTTCAAAATACAAGGAGTGATGCCATCTAGTTCCTACACCATGTTTGTTTCCAAAGAGATGATGCCCTTTGGACTATACGAAGAGACTTTAGAGAAGAGCAAAGGATTAGTATGAGGTGCGTCAGGGATGAAGGGGTGACAGAGCCCTACGAGGTGAAGTTAAAGGAAAGAGCTGTTTTTTTTTCTTTTTGAATTGGCAGCTATGTTATCACCGAGTGGAAAAGCGAAAGATGAATAGTGCAAAAGACGTTGTAAATGATACTTCTGGTAGCACTGAGTGTGTCACGGGTGTGCGATGATTGGTTTACTGGTGGAGGAACAGTGCTCATGTTCTGTAATGGATGGGATACTATTTTAATGGTGTCCTGTGATGGTGGATTGGTTGGTTGGTTAGTTATTTCTGCTTTAAGTCCAGCAACTGCCATATATAAGAGGAATTTTTAAAGAACTCAGCTTGTGTTGTGCCAAGCATTTTACAGTTGCTTGTTGATCTACGTGGAATGTAGATTGTTAAATCAGGTGATGTTACTTTGTCACTCTTAAGGATTTTGGGTTATTTCTCCCAAAATATACCTCATCTTGGAAAGCAATGTTGAATCAGGGGACCTCCCCCCCTCTCCTCCCCAGTCCATCCCGCGTAAGGATACATTCTTAGTTACTCGTTAAAACTTCAAAAAATATTCAAGAAACAAACATTGAGGCAAATACTACAATCGATTTTTTGTTTCAATTATTACTGACCATAATACGGCACTTATGCCACTCAACAAGTGAGTTCTTTTTCTGTGTAATAATTACACCATATCATCACATATACATTAGAATGATAACAAAAATAACTCGGTAATATAGCTAGGATATAACAAAATAAGTGACATTGATTTTGAACGCAATGACGTGATACTATTTACAGAAATGTTAACTCCCACCCTTATATCAATAACCAAAAAACACTCGGTATATACAAGATTCAAAACCATAATTCAGACCTATACATACATGCGATAGTTATCACTGTCATAATAAAATAGTTAATGATTCAATCCCAGATTGTGTTCACTGTAGTAAACTTCAGACTCCCTCTGACAGTAGCTTACCGTAGTATATGCCGGTCTGGCTGATGATGAGGTCCAAGACCTGTGAGGTAGGAGATAGTACATACATCACATGGTATTGCCGCTGGTACCAAAAATCGTATTGCTTCACCCAGTACAGTGCTGGGGACCCAGGTATGAGAGAACTAGATCTGTGACCGAGTACCTAACACTGTACTCGCACGTTTTCCCTGAAAGATAGGAACTCGTTTTCTGGTGTAGGTGTACGTGCATTTGCTGACCACACCTTGAGTTATGGTACAGCTGTATCAGCCAGTGGTTTGGTGGATGATAAGAACTACTCATAGCAGTAGCTTCGTGAAGGACGTCATCGATGTTATCACTAATTTATATCCCCAACATTGTCGAACTTCTCTCCCTTCCTCAGCCTCTTAAGCCTGGTTCCTTTCCCACTATGGTGATGCGCGGCCACTGTGTCACAGCCAGGGAGTACATGTATTGCCACAATACTAGGATATAATGTCTTCCTGTTCCTCCTCAGTCTTTACTGTGTCTATGACAGTTGGCGGGTATACACACCTTCGTTGTTAGACTCCGTTTCGAATGGTCAGAGAACAATAACAGTATAACCAAAACAGTATCTGAAATACTTCTCATGTTTTAGTTCATTGTTGAGTGAAACCATACTGTACTTGTATCATTATGACGTCAGCCTCATTATGAGTTGTCAGTAGGTCCTCAACTTAGGTCACACACCAGACTGAACCTATGTTGGTACTTAGGACCTGCCACTGACAACAAACACATCTGTAAGCTTTCTGGCTATAGCTTGTGTTGATGACCTCAGAGAACACAAGGTCAACGAGAGGTAACGTGTTCTACCGTGTCTGCCAGGACAACTCATCTCGGTGGCAGTAGCAGCTGCAAGGAGAGTGTGTGAGGTCGCGATGCAGCCTTGCCGTGTCCCACTGTGGCGCAGAATCTGATGCTGTGATCACTGTACCGTGCAGATATTAGGTAAACTTTACTATTAATGATTTTCTGGATGACACAATCCGTCACATGTAATACATAATCAGCAGTTGTCTCCTTTGTGAGTCAATGGATATTGCATAGTATGGCAAAGCTGTCTATCATCATACAGTCAGACGGGTAACCTAAGTGTCGTACAGATACTTCAACACCAAGTATCAATCTTCAGCTCATGATTTTCCTTGGGTGGACGTAGGTCACGAGCATAATCACAAACAGCTGTGGGTACGGGCGTCAGCTCAATAATTCAGTACACTAAGAAAGACTCTCGGTCCACCTAAGGTTTAATGACGTGTGAGTAAACGAGTATTGTGTCATACACATGGACACTTCTGTTTTTAATATTATCTATACATTAGTTGTACCTAGTGTCAAAATGATTTCCAGAAATACTGACAATAATTGGAAATAATTCAGAAGAGTTATCTCTGTAACTCACAGAAATGACAAGCATCACAGTTATGTGCTCACGATGGCAAGAGAGGTGAGATGCGGCGTTATCATGTGGGGTACTTCATATCCCTAACTGCCCATATGTGCTGAGGGGGTGGCATAAAAGACCTATTTGGCACAACAAGAGTCAAGGTTACCACAAGTAGTTGCATTTCTAGAAGCCCTCAGACTGCCAGGGTCAGGACTGTTCTCAAGGTCAATGTTTTACCGCCACCCGGAAATCTTTTAACATCTGTTGGTTTACGGTTATGTTGTGTGGGTCGGGTGTATGGTTGTGTGAAACTGATGGGGATGTATTGATGTACTGTATTGGTGGGTTGTATTGTTGTGCTGTATTGGTAAGGTGCATTGTAATGGTTGGGTATATATATTGCTGTGCTGTATTGGCGGGTTGTATTGTTGTGCTGTATTGGCGGGTTGTATTGTTGTGCTATATTGGCGGGGTACACTGTTGTGCAATATTAGTGACGTGTAAAGTTGTGCAATGTTAGTGGGGTGTGTTGATGTGCGGCGTTGATGGGGTGTGTTTCTGAGTTGTATTGGTGGGGTGTATTGTGTTGTATTGGTGGGGTATATAGTTGTGCTGTATTGATGGGATATCTTGAGCTGATGCATTGGTGGGGTGAACTGTTGAGCTGTAGTGGTGAGGTACATTGTGCTGTATTGTCGTGTTGTCTTTTTGTGCGGTTTGATGAGGTGTACTGGTGTAGTGTCATGTTGTATTGCTGTGTTGTATTGGTGGGGTAAATTGTATGAGTACATGATGCGGGGCATCTCTTTTTCTCTCTTTTGCAGTGCAGAGAGTGTATTAGTTTGCAGTGGAAGGATATATGGGAGGAAAAAAAACGCACTCAACAAATTTAGCCACAGTTTGCTCTCGGGATGATGCGTTTTAACTGAGTAGGGACAGAGAAGTTGTAATACGTGCCTATTATAGTGCCATTCTCGAACAGGGTTATTCACTGGTGATGAGTATTATCACCGCCATACAGCTGTAATGATGGTCTTCACCATGACAATATCGGTGGTGGTTTATCTACATTTGCATAACTTCTTACCAACCTACTTACCGTTATTTCATGCGATTGTATCTAATATGGAATTTGTTTGCGTGATACTGTCATAATCATGAAATATCTACTAAAGCAGTCTTGGAATTTACTTCTTCCTTTTTCTTTTATAAGAAAGAAACTAACTTTAGATTCTCTAGTCTATTTTCGTTAGATCTATTTCTGATATGCTCTTTTTACATTTTTTCTAGTTTTCTTTCGTCTTTCATACAGTTCGGTGACCAAAAGGAGTGGTTACACTCAGTAAGCAATACGTTTTTCTTGTTATGGTTTTGAATCAGGAGCAGTGAAAGCTGACTTTCTGTTTGCTTCATCACTTGCAGCTTCGCATTACTTGGGTACATCAGGTCACTGCTGACAGGCAATTCAAGGTTTGTATTTCCTTACTAAACTTTTGACAATAGTTTACTGAACATTATTTTCGTGTTTGATACCTCCATCGCCAAAATTCATTACTTATGTCTGGACTGAAACCCATTAGCTGTCTCTGGCCACAGCATCAGTTTAGTTAAATCTTCTTGGATCATTATAAATGTCTTCCTCTTTCTAGGTTCTGTTTCTCAATTCAGTGCTGTCATCGAATTCAGAGGTTTCCGATGGTGAGTCTTGTTGACTCCAGATCACTGACGTTAAAGAAAGTACGGGACCCAGGACTGAACCCTGCGGTACCCTGCAAGTCACGCGGAAACAGTCTGAGGCTTCCCCTTTCAGTATCCTCTTTCCTAATAATCAATTGCTGACGCCGTTGAATTTTATTTTCGCCGGACACTCTTTTATGTGGTACAATAGTAGATATAGTTTTAAAAGTCCAGTTATCTCAGGGTGCTTTTCCAGTCCTATATAACGAATGAACACAAGTATATTCGTCAAATATGATCTTTAATTACAGTACCCATGCTGATTTTCATTTATTTGCTTATACTCTACGAAAATTCATACAGATTATTCTCTGATTATTGTCCCTAACATCCTACCCAAAACTGTAGTATAACTATTAGGTCAATAATTTCTGATGCACATTTTAAATCTTTTTCTTTTGTAAATTTGTGTTATGTTGGCGAGCTTCCAGTCATTCGGCATTACTTCTTGTAGGGATACGTTGCATTTTTTTCAGTGATCGGGAATGCTGTTTGCCAGCTTACGTCTTTCAGTGTTCTTGTCAGACCCAGCTGGCTAATACGAGTCTCTATATCATTTTCTTTTCTGAATATTCAAGTCCTTTATAGCTTTTAACGCTATGTGAGTCTAATTCTTCATTTTCTTTCCTTTTGGAAAACGTTCTGTATGCCGGAAATGTCTTCACTGAACACTGAATTTAATCCTCCCTTAACAAGGTAGTTATTTTCTAAAGTTATTTTCTTTCTTATTGTTTGTTAAGGAGCCATAATCGGCAGGTAACGGGCCTTTAGTATCTCTGGTATTTCCCCTCACATTTACGATATTTCAAGAAGTCTTTCTCGTTTTTTTCTTCACGTTGTTGAATATTTTGTTTTCAAATTCTCTTATACCGACTGATTTTCCTCCTAAAGATTTTTGTAATATTTACTTACATTCCAAGATCCTGCGGATAATCACGTTCTTTAAATTCCCCTAAGTATACTTCCTTTACGTCTACTTAAATCATTAATTTCTTTGATCATGAAGTCTGGCATTTCTTTCTCATTTCTCCATTTTTTCTTTTCTGCAAAATATTTCGTCTTTCTAATTACACAAAATATTTCTTCAACTGTATCGACCATCAAAATGCTTCATCTATTTACAGCGCATTTCAGTCTGCCAATTCAAAATTTGGTATCATCATCATCTAAACGGAAATTTGCAGTGAGTAAGATGATACTATGGTCACTGTAACCTACCTTATCACTAGCTTCATAAAGGCTAATCAGGATACGTATCCATGGTAGGGACCAGATCTAGTACATTGTTGCCTCTCATTGGGCCATGAATCATTTGACGTAAAAAACACTCTTCTGTCAAGTCATTAAATTTGTTCCTCTTGTGTTCACCTGTTAAGAAATCATCAATATAGTTAGGGTCGTTAAAATCTCCGAGAAATGTAATTTCTATGATCTTTACGAGTGACTAATCTTCCTCGCTTGAAGCAATATAATTTTCCTCCTATTATCATTATCTTTTTTTGGCGTCTGCGTGTCTTTACTATACTCTACCAGTTATTGTTTTTGCCGTATTTATCAATGTGATATACAAAGAGGCGTATCTGTCGACGTTAATTTTCAAGTAACAATGTTTACATTTGATTTTTAATGAACACAGAGAATAACATCCCTAATTCTACTGACGACTGATCACCTGCAGTCTTTCTCCATGCATCCATATTTTGGTTACTGCTCTGATAACCAGGATCTGTGACATTAAGCTGTTGGTGTGGTGGTGGGGTTGTATTGATGGGTCGAAATGGAGGAATGGGGTGATGGGTTGTAGTTGTGGAATATGATGGAGTGCAGTGATAGTTGTAGTGTTGGTGTGTTGTGGTGTCATGGCAGAGTGTATTTGGTAGGGTGTAGAGCTGGTGTGTTGTTGCGAATCTGTCATGGGTGGAACGCCAAATATAGGGTCAAACAACGAAATCTTTTTTAGTGGATCTATTTGCGAGGTTGGTGTAGCTGCCTGGTGTAGTTAGCTGGTATAGCAGGCTAGCGTTGCTTACTGGTGTAGGTGGCCGGTGTAGCTGGTGTTATGGGGTGGTGTACCTTGCTTGGTGTAGTACATAAATGCAGCTGGCTAGTGTTGTGTCTAAGACTGATATAGTAAGTTGATGTACCTACTCAGCACTTCTACCTTTCATCTACGAGAAATGTAGCGGCCTGGTGAAGCAGGATGGTATGAATGACCTTTATACGCGCTGGTGTACATGACTTGTATAGTCGATTGGTGTAGAGGTGCGGTGCCTCGAACATGGACAGTGGGCTGATATAACAGACTGATATAGTGGGTGAGTATATTACCAGTGCAGGCCGGTATAAGGTGCTAGTGTATCAGGCTGGTGTACTGGGGTACTGCTGAAGCTGGTGTAATAGGCTGATATAACACGTCCTCGGAAAAAGGCTGGTATTAAAGGCTGATCTGCTAATCTGGTGCTTCAGACGAGTTTCCTGGGCTTTTGTGATTGGCTGGTATACCTAGTTAGGGCAGTTAAAGCACTAGGCTAGTGTGATGGGCTAGTGCAACAAACTGGTATGGCTAGGCGGCTTGCGGAGCTGGTGTGATATGATTTTGTTTTTTAATGTAGCGAACAGGTGCAATAATGAGGTGTAGACTGGTATGATGGGGTGGAGTAGGAGGCTGAGGTAGTGAGCAAGTATAAGGGGCTGGTGTATCGGTGGCAGACTGAAGGATCTGGTTGATGTAGCGGATGAGTGAATCAAAATGGGACATTACAATAAGGCAGTGTAGTGAGCTGGTGTAGCTTGCTGACTGCGAAGGGTACCATAATGAACACTGTCTCAGGCTGGTGTACTAGTCATTGGGATGGACTGGCGTAGCCTGGTGCAGTGTACATGTACACTGGGCTAGCGTAATGACTGTATGATCTCGAAGAATGAGATGATCTGGTGTAAGTGACTGATGTGGTTGACATGTGTAGTAATCTCGTGGTGTAGGTGGTGGTGTGGAGACGTAGTGTAGAAGCTTGGTGAAGCAGGATGATGGTGTGAGGCGGTATGTGTGGCCTGTGTGGAAGAGTGATATCGTGGGCCGATGCTAAAGGGTGAGGTGATTGGCGTAGTGTTGATATAGTGAGATGGTGCTGTAGGATGGTTGGCGAAGCGGATGGAATGTGGCTGGCTGAAATAGTAGCCTTGTGCACTAGATAGTGCAATGTACTGGTATAACGGAATTTTGTCATTAGTTGTAGTGGTATGGAGCTGTAAACTGGTGTGGCAAGCTGATGCACCTGCATGGTGAACCGTGTTTATTGAGTGAGTTGGAAACATAAGCTAGTGTAGCATCCTGGTGTAGGGGTGTGATGTAGCGGACTGGTGTAAAGGCCTGGTGTAGTAACCCGGGCTCTTGATCTGGTATAGCAACACGAACACATTCTCTGGTGTAGCAGGGAGGCAGGACGCAGGTGTAGGCTGGTGTAGCAGGTTGGCAGGAGGCAGGTGTGGGCTGGTGTAGCAGGGTGGCAGGAGGCACGTGTAGCAGGGTGGCAGGAGGCAGGTGTAGGGCTGGTGTAGCAGGGAGGCAGGTGCAGCAGGTTGGCAGGAGACAGGTGTAGGCTGGTGTAGGAGGGTGGCAGGAGACAGGTGTAGGCAGGTGTAGCAATGAGGCACAAGGCAGGTGTAGGGCTGGTGTAGCAGGGAGGCAAGAGGCTGGTGTCGCGGGTGGAGGGTTGGGAGCGACCCCCCCCCCCCGCCAGTGGCTTCACGCATGATCACAAATTACTCTCGAGTTCCGGGAGCACCCCAGTGACGACTGGGGGGGAGGGAGGAACCTGGCCCCCCCTGCAACCTGGGGAGGAACCGAACCCCTGGTTCCCCCAGCAGCCTGGGCGAAGAGCACCCTAATGACTTGGGGAGGAACCTTGCCTCTAGCTTCCCCTGCATCCTGAGGGAGGAATCTGGCCTCCTGGCTCTCATCGCAGCCTGGGGAAGGAGGGGAAGGAAAGTGTCCTCTGTTTCCCCCAGCAGCCTGGGAGGAAGAATGCAGGGGGCAATGAGCGTAGTGGGCAGGTGTTGCGTACCTGTGGCAGGTGCCTGGAGGAGGTGAGGCAGTCAGGTCAGGTGTATTGGGTCATGTTTGTGGTAATAATCAATTGTATTCCCTTCGTTCGTCCTTGTGTTTCTCATCCCTGGACTCTGGTGTAGTCCTCGCCTCCTCAAGTTACTACCTCGTTATCTTCTCTACCCACACTATACTTAGGATTTTCTTACGTGAGATGAGGAACTCATCTTTAATAATTACTTGAATGCAACTTGAAAAAAAAAAGAAAATCTCGTTGAAAATTACGTTGCTGTAATCTGATTGCCAAAATCACACACATTATTTCTGTCATGTTTCTAACGTTCTGTGAAAGGAAAATGCAAAGTAGTCATACCAACAGACTGTAACATTAAAGAGAGGACTTGCAGCAATGGACATAAACACCTTCTCTCTTACTATTATTATTTTTTTGATCTCTGACTCAA
>JAUTXX010519335.1:0-11505 GCA_032273605.1 Panulirus laevicauda | reverse complement strand
CCTTACATAGATATTTCTCTGGTTTTGATTCTTCAGAAATGGCTATTTCTGTATCCCGTCCGTTATCTACACCAAAGAATGCTTGGTCAGACACTGCATCATATGATCACTGTGTGGCCGTTCGTAGGTCAAAATGATGCCGTTGTGTTGTTTGTTTTTTTCCATTCGCTGCTAAGCTTTGGGATTCAACCATAATTATTGGTCAAGGTATTCCAATCAAACTATTATACGTTCCCCTCTCTTATAGGCTTCCGTGAACTTGACAAAGCTGAAGCTTTAACCAAATTTGCACTTAGTAAAGAAGCTGTTGAAGACATCATTAAGCCAATCAGCAAAGAAGGATACTATGTCGTATAACGTAAGAAAAAAATAGTGTCTTTAAGGGTTACGTCTGAACAAATCATGCAGGAAATGTCACAACACCTTACTGTAACAACAAGACATCTGAAATTCTAAGACTGTATCCACTCTTTGTATCTAGTCGGTAAAACTTAGTGTAAGAAAGACAATGTAATGGACGTAATAAGTAACCCGATATATAGAAAATTGGATGTCAAGGTTACCTGGAGGGGGATAGGGCGCAAGATCTGTTGAAGGTTAGAGAATGGGTGAAACCAAACTATCCACTGAACTATTCAGGTGCAGGGAATGGGAAGGGCATGGCACACGGGAACCATTGTCTGGAGGCTGTGAGGTGTGAAGTGATAACCTGATCTGTGATGCCAACGATGTTGCACCATCTTGTTTATGCTAATATGAATTTCTTTTTTTGATCCATGAAACCAGAGTGAGGCTTACAAACAAGTGTGTGTGTCGTCCAGCGCACCCTGTTGTGTCCCGAGGTGAGGTGATGGTTGGCAGGTGAGGTGATGGTTGGGTGGTGAGGTGATGGTTCGCAGGTGAGGTGTTGGTTGGCGGAGTTTCTTAAACGTGCAGATTACTATTGCCAATTGGTGATCACAAAATTTAATGTTCGTAAATATTGGGTAATGTAAGAGACAGTTTATGACTGATGTTAATGACAATATACTTGAACCCTTGCTTCGTATGATGACCCAGATTTTAATGTCATTATTTACAGTTTGATTTCATTATCGGTTTACCCACAAGTGAAGTGAACTTTACACCCATATGGTCTCAGTACAGAGGAACAATAGGAATTGGTATATTTCTTGTATGTCATGGTGAAGAAAGGTTGAGGACCAGTCGGCTAATGCACAAATTAGGGCCTTAAGGGAAGCAAAGAGGGAGGTTTGCTGTGTCAAGCTACCAAAGGAGAGGAGGGACACAGACTGCTGTGTCAAGCTACCAAAGGAGAGGAGGGAGGCAGGATGTTGTGTCAAGCTACCGGAGGGAGGAAAGAAGTCAAGATGATGTGTCCAGCGACCTGAGGGAGGAGGACGACATATGATTACTACTACCTGCAGGAGACGCGTTGGTGAAGGTGGAACTCAAAGTAGAAACGAAGAGACGTAAAAAGCAACAGTAGGATGTGTGATCTGCTGGATTTGTGGTGTAGAGAGAGTGATGTGGACCACAGATACTGAGTATATGGAGAGACTCAGCTGCTCTGACGCCTGGCAGAGACACTGTATGACCGTGCAACATGCTGTGATGTATCGTGTTAAATACATACTTAAAACAGTTGAAAAATTAAGGATTCCTCCGTGATACATAAGATAATTTAGCTTATTGGTTACTAGCTATGACCCTTCCCCACCAACACTATCCTGGTGGTCAGATCCATTAACTGATGTTTAACTCACAAGACAACAACATGTGCAGAGGTTTGGTTCTGGTGGCCACACTGAGTAATGTGATGTTCCACCAATCCTCATTATCTCCCGTGTCATTAGTGTTCAAGATGATATTTTCTGCTTCAGAATGATGAGAGATATTATCTCCTATGTATTATTTTTCTTCATTATCTCCGGGAAAAGTTTATTGAAAGGATTTCAGCGATGCACTGAGAGGAGAAAGTTCCTTTGTAATACTTTGACACTATTAAAGCGAGAGGTCAAAGGTCAAGCCATTATACTTAAGGGTCGTACCGACGTGCTCAGGGGCCGTACCATCGTGCTCAAGGGTCATTTTCGTAGCTCATGGGGTGAACCATCCCATGTTTTGTGGTTCCGTATAGAGCTATTCCACACCCACTACTGTTTATTGATATCTATCTAGATACGTCCGTTTTCTTACTGAGGCACAATGTTCGTTTTCTTTATATTCATGGGTGGTTGCCTGCTGTTGTTGTAGCCATGGTTCAAAGTTATTATAATAACACAGTCATAAAGCGAATATATTTTTTTTCCTGGAACGAAGAGAGTAAATTATTTAATGAGATATTAGTAATTTATGGAGAGTGAAAAATTAATTCATAACTCGGCGACTTGAACTAATTCTGGGTTCACGACTGAGGGAACGTCAGGGCAGGTTTTTACCCGGGGTTCCCGACGGTGCTGGGCTGCTGATGACGGCGACGCGGGAGCAGCGGTGCGGAGCGAGGACTGCTGGCTGCTGCGGCCAGAGGGCTGTTCAAGGGTACAGCAGCAGCCAAGCCTCAAGCACTGCAAGAGTGTTCTCATCCCAGTGTGTTTGTAGAACCTTCAGACATCACGGATATTTGGCACAGTGTGTCCGGATAAACGCCTCTTGGGTACAGACAGACGGACAGAAGGGGTCCATTAAGAGGGACATCCTGCACTGTTGTACGGTCTTACATGATGGCTGAGGCTTGTATAAACAGATGGATGAGTGCGTGTTGTCGGTTGGTGAGTACGTGTTGTCGGATGGTGCGTGTCGTCGGATGGTGAGTGCGTGTCGTCAGATGGTAATTTACAGCAGGAGCTGAGAGTCTGTTAGTGTGGCACTCTGTTACTTTATGTATCATACTTATGGTCATAACTTTTCTCCTGCAACAGTTGTAATCAGTGGTGATGCTATCAGCCAGCAGTACCTGTTCCCCGGGTACTGACTGGTTGTGTGATGTTAATTTGAGGGAAAAAATAGTTTGGGGTTATATATGCGAGAGGCTGATGTATGGTAGCCAGCCAGGCTTGTACTGCAAGAAGCCGAGTGCGATCCTGTGAGAATGACGGTACGAGCCTTGTGCACGACGGTACGAGCCTTGAGCACGATGGTACGAGCCTTGACACGACGGTACGAGCCTTGTGCACGGCCGTACGGTCCTTGGATATGATAAACTACTGGGTACGAGTGAAAAACTAAGGCTCTACTCTCCGAAAGGTAGACGGGAAAAGTATTTTTGCATTGGCAAATCCTAGAAAATATTTTCCTCAACCTACATTCGAAATTCTTTCCCTATTAGCACGACAGGCGTGGAAAACTCTGTAAAATATTGCCCCTAAAATATGGTCTTGTAAGCACTCAGAAGAAATACCTTGAACATCCGAGGACGATGCTACTGAACACGTTGCCTGTAGACATTACGAACAATCTGGGATGCCCAGTAGAGAAATGGACGAAGGCCATGGGCAAGTATTTACTACGTATACAACACCAGCCGGGCTGAGGTGGACACTTGTACCTGCGAGACGCGGCTTCCAACAGCCTAGTTGAATATCACCCCAACTCAACAGCATGGACTCGGCCTGAACTGTGGGGGCAGAAGACCCCGAGGTGTAAGCCAGGCATACGGCAGGTGGTGCCGTTATGCTGAAGATGATAGAGATGGAGTACAAGAAGAATCCAGCCAGGTATACGCCAGGTGGTGCAGTACAGGAAGAATCCAGCCAGGTATACGCCAGGTGGTGCAGTTCAGAGAGAATCCAAGACCTTCTTAGGGACTCCCGCGGAGCCTCGCCCTCGTTTCACCAGGGTTTTCCCTGTTGATCATCCCTTCTACCTACTCACACGAGGCTGGATTTTCCAGTCGATTTGTCTCGAGATCGAAGATGCGATCTCGGGTGGTCGTGGAAGCCAAGATCAGATGTCAGTGTGTTGGCCAAGAGAGCTTTAAGGACGTCAAGGCCCGTGAGGCCAACACACCCACCGCAAGTGTCATTTTCTCCTGAGGTTTGCGACACGCGCAGAGTTGTGTCATAATGTTAAAGGTGTTGTGACTCTGAGGGCGAACGAAGATGAGGAAACATGAGTAAATATATGTCCTCATTTCGTCCCCCTGACCATACAGAGGGCATCCGGTGACCCTTAAGGGGTAAGAGGTTGACACCCTATTTTTTTTCATGTGTTGTGATTCATGATGCTGAACTAGTCATGTTGAGAGGCAGCGCCGTTGATGTCCTGTGAAAAAAAGGGTATCTTGGCAGATAACGTTGAGCGTTTACACAAACAATGTTTGGCAAGAAACTTTATCTCGGATGGAATGTTAGACGGGTCGCGAGATGCCACGGTGGACATAAATTGTAACGCGAGACGTGGTCGTGCTGAAATGTAGCCTCGTCGTCACAAAGGCAATCATGATGATTTAAGAGGCTATTAGTCTACATGTAAACATTAAGATGTTATGTATCTCGATATAAACTATCAAGAACAGGAAGAAGAATGTGCATTATATACATCTAGAAAATAGAGATAAGATCATCCCACATACAGAGATGTTTGCTTCATGCACTACATACAGGTTCAGAGACGATCATACTGTCACTGAGATCAAAAGTGGTTCGTGAGGCAAGAGACGCGGCGCTGGAGTCGCTGTTAACTGAGAGGCTGAGATCTGCCAGCCAGCCAGCCAGCCAGTCCCCTGTTAGTGGGACGGTCTTCCTCGCCAGGCGCAGAGAATACCAGGGCAGTGAGCTGTGACTGATTCGCGACGCCTGTGGCTCTTGCTTTGTTTTTGTCACACGTAGTTGTTGCCTTTGTTGTTATGTTTAGGGCGTGCCTTTGTCTGGCTCTGGGGAGATCTTGGAGGCCTTTTTCAGCGAAGCACTGGACGTTTTCAGTGTACCGTTGTGAGTATTGTTTTGAGTCAAAGATAATTCAAGAGTTAATATTATTTTAAATTTGCTCTACCGCGTCGAAGTAGATGACACTAACGGAACTTGTCCAGTTAACTTAGGTTAAGATTTGGAGGTTTTTGGGGGGTACTCTGTGTGTGTGTGTGTGTGTGTGTGTGTGTGTGTGTGTGTGTGTGTGTGTGTGTGTGTGTGTGTGTAGTTGAGGTTCCCCGGATGTTAGTAAGTAATAGTGTGATGTGTTGGGTTTACTGACCCCAGTGACAACTGTGGTCAGGAGGTTACCGTCTAACGTTACATTTCTTGTGTGGGTCAGCGAGCAGTATTGTTGGCTTGGTGATCGTAACGGAATCTCCCATGAGGGGTTGTCCTTACTTTCCCACACTGCCAGACGCCGCCTCGTTACTTTACATATCGAGTAACTACATACCTCGTCATCTGTGACTCATCCGCCTTGTAGTACAGGCACGTCTTTCATCGTTCCAGGCCGTCCGTCTGCCCGTCTCTCCATTGCTGAGGTAATCAAATACATGGTCGATTATCAGACTCGTTGCTCTGAAACCTGACTGTAGGCCCGAGGGTATGAGAGATCTGCTTGTGTGAATATGATGGTTGGATCTTTTTAAGTCACATTCCAGGTTTTCTGCGTCGTATTTTCCCTCCATCGTCGCCTGGCTCTTGTCACAAACTCCTACAATATTTACTGCATAGATTTGCTTCTTGACCTACTCAGTTGTATAGCAGTTGTTTAGCCAATAAAAACGTATGCAATTGGCTTCGACGTAAATGTTAGCGTCCCATTTGCTTAGAATTTACATAATATATTGTTGTTTGTGGCAACTTCTCTTATGTTCCATCATACAGCCTCACTTCTTAGGTGGTGTTGCATCCAGTCCTGTCTGGTGAGGCCACAACAGGTTGATATCTGGTGGTGTTGCACGGCCACACACAATACCTGAGTTTTAGTTTTTAAAATATTTATCGTCAATATATACATAGACAAAGCATTCCAGTGAGTGAGTGAATATTTGTATGACGATGAAGACAGAAAAAGTTTCGCAAATGATGAACATGATAACTGAAGGTGTTGTACACGTCTTTGTCTGCCTCTGAGTGGATCAAGGTGATAGGAAAACACAGGAGAGAACTCCATCCTGTGTTTTCCACGTAACGTGTCAGTACGGATGGATTCCCAATCGTCTGTCTTGTTTCATCAGAGAAGGGCGTTGTTTGGCTTGCTTGCTTACATGGTAAACCCATTGGGTGCAATGTCTCTGGGATTGCGAAAGGTCAAGGGTATGTACTTTCTCTCTGGTTAAAGTTTAAATGCTGTTTGGATATGGTTCCGCCCCTCCCTCTTCCTCCTCCCGTCAACATTCGCACCTCATCACGGTCTCTTTCGTCTTTATTCTGCTCCCTCCCTCCTCATCGTCCTCCTTTAGCTTCCTCATTCACCTCCCTCCCTCATCCTCTTCTTCCTCAGTTTATTCCCTCATTTTTCTTTCTAGGCCTCAGTCTGTTGTCTCCCTCCTCTTGCGTCCTCATTTTGTTGCTTCCCTCCTCCTCCTCCTGCATCTTCCTTCCTCCTCTTTCTTCCTAATTCTGTTCCCACCCTCCTCCTCCAGCCTCCTCATCTTTGCTCTGTTCTCCATCTTGCATTTTCAATATCACCATCTTTAGCATAATCATATTTTATCATTCTTCCTTCCGTTTCCTTCAATATTCGGAGGTTGGCTGCAGAAACGGGGTAAGATATTTTGACTTTTCATATCCACTAGGTTATGATAACAGTAAATAACTGATATATGTATTTCAAAGAAAGATATTTGATATTTTTACGTCAGTACAAAGACAGTGAGTAGGGCGATGGAGATTTACTAGCTGCCGAGACGTGTCAGAATAGCAAGTGAGAGCAGAGAAACGTCTCAGGACCACTGATGTTTTGGAGATATACCAGTTTCCTTGGACGCCCCTACACAGATGATAGGTCGAACAAAGCAGCAGAGTATCAGAGAACGAGAGGTTTAGGATTAGTTAAGAAGTTAAGGACGTATCTTTTCCATCTGTATTTTGTTATTGTGGAAAAGAAAATGAATTTTTTTATATTCTATTATTTCTTTTTCTCTCATAATGAGGTGAGGTCGTCGTAGTTTTTCAATTGACTCTGCGATAAGTAAGGTTGTGGGTGCGTCCCGGGAGACATTCTTCTTTCGTGTATGGGATATCCCAGGCTCCCCGGCCGTGCCCCCGCCTCCACCAGCACCGCTCGTCCAGACGCCTCACTGCTGGGATGAGGGGAAGAGTTTATTCTTTCCTGAAGATTTTACGGAAAAATTTCCTTCATTTGGAATAACTGTGTATCGAAGTTCTTTTTGGAATATCTAAGATTGATTTCGTACTAGACGCAGCGACTTCATACTGCAAGAAACAGAGAAACTTTGTTGATATTTTCAGGAATATCTGTTTCATTTTGTTTCACTTCATGGAAGTATTTCTGGACGTCTTTAGGTTTAGTCTCGGCTTCGGTGTGTTTAGTGAGTAGAGAAGAAATGAGATGTTGGTGGTGGTAAACATGGTAACGCCCACGACCTTTCAACCCCTCTACGCACTCTGATCACCACGCACTGTGATCACTAAACTCTGATCACTACACTGATCGCCACACTCAATCGCCACATACTCTGATTGCCAAATACTCTGATCGCCAGACACACTGATCGCCACACGCTATGATCGCCAGACACTGTGATCGCCAGACACTGTGATCGCCAGACGCTATGATCGTCAGACGCTATGATCGCCAGACACTATGATCGTTTCACAATAACGACAGTTAAGATGTGAAGCCTGAAGGATGATGTCCTTAGAGTTATGACCAACTCTTGGGAAGAAGTAATCTCATCATGTATTCATCTTGCTCTGAAGTATTGGTGGTGAGTGCACGATTCTGTTGACACAGTTGTGCATCACCATGTGTGTGTGTGTGTGTGTGTGTGTGTGTGTGTGTGTGTGTGTGTGTGTGTGTGTAGTGGTGATAGTAGTAGTAAGTCCACGATGCTGTTGGCAATGTTGTTGTTCGTCGTGTGTGATAATGTTGGCAGTGTGTGCAAGATTCTGTTGGCAGCGGTGTCCTTGATCGTGTGTAGTGATGATGTTTTGTGTTGTATAAATATTTGATAAGTAGATTAGCAAGACCTTCGTTCAAGATGGTGAGTTGTTAAGTACTGTAGTCTTCAGTCGTTTCTGATGTGGTACAAAATATTAATTCAACGTAAGGAATAAACTTATATGTTTGTTGGTTTCATCCAGAATCCTTCGTGTTGCCAGCCACCACCAAGGGAGGTGTATATTACCTGTACCACCCGCAGGCTACAGTGGCTGTCATGTTTCATTCCCTTGGCTAAAGATAGATGTGTATCCTTTCTGCCTCACCTACACGTAGGCTGCTGGCATCCAGTGACAGACCATACAGTATATATGCCATCTTACATATAACACTTCACGGAACACGACTCGTTCTTCGTAAAACACACACACACACACACACAACACACACACACACACACAGAAGCGGGATGTTACTTGTTACCAGCGTCAGAAAATCACTTTGACATCTGAAACTTTGCGTTTCCCGAAGTTCTGTTTGTCAGTCTCGTTGGTTATCATGAACTTCCTTGGACACTGTTTAGCAGTAGTTCATCATTGCTAAATAAGATTTCATGCTTCACAGCTTCACAGAAAATTATATATTTTCGTTTTCAGCTTAACAAAACCAATGATGAATTTTTCGAGCTTCGTTGTTATTAAGCCAACTAAAGTGTTTGTTTTTGTGGCCCTGGAATTTCTCAATTTGTTCTGTCCCTAAGAGTGTTGCTTTTTTCAAATACTTCGTGGCTTAAGCATGGAAAACATTGTTATAAGTCTAGCTCCGAAATCCAAAGGTGCCATCTGCACGAAAAGAGACAACACCTTCAACATCCGGAGCCAAAGACTTCAACACCTTGCCATCTACCATCATCAGAGACAGCCTAGGATGCACGGTAGAGAAGTACAAGATTGCGCTGGACAAGTACCTACTGAGTGTACCAGACCAGCCAGGCTGTGGGGCTATGTGGGCCCGAGGACTGCGGCTTCTAGCAGCATGGTCGACCAACGACCCAGTCCAGCAACCTGGACCTAACCGTGTTGTAGGGGTGAAGACCTCAAAGACTCCACGAGGTAAGGAATATACAGCACCTTCAGCATATGGGAGGGTGTTACCTTCACCAGAAGTTAGGGTGGCCAGCCTAGAGGAGGGTGTCACCTTCAACACGGTATAGGGTGGTCAGCCTAAGGGAGGCTGTCACTTCAGAGTAAGGGAAAGTGGCATCCAAAACCCAAGGTAAGGCCATGATGGACTATGGGAAGGTGGACAGCCCTAGGCCACTGTCAGTCACCAGCTAACGAGGCTGATAAAGTGTCTAGTGGACACTGGTTATGAGCGGCGCCTCCCTCCATCACCGGTGAACGAGGCAGATAAAGTGTTATGGTGGGCGTGGGTTATGAGACTGCCGAAGACCACCATCAGTCACCGGTTAACGAGACTAATAAAGCGTATGGCGGTCATTAAACTGCTGTTATCCAGCATTATTCCCGGGTTAATAAGCCTGCCTGCGTGTGTCTAAGGCGGCACCCCGGGTCGTGGCGGTTCTCTTGATGTTGCAAGTGACGGCAGATGATGTGTGCCGCTTATTGCAGGCTATGGGGGCCTTCCCGCTACTTTCCGAGAGATTATAGGCGATAAATAAGACTCAACGTACCATCAGCACACTTGTGGCGCTAAAAAACAGTTTTGTGCCGAGTCAGTGTCCCGCTGTGGGTTAATTTCCTCAGTTTTAGTATCAGTGATCACTTCATAGCTGAGTTGTGGCCTCATAATGCCAGGCTGCGGCTCTGGCGTTACTCTCCGGTGCTCTAGGTAAAAACGTTGAGGGTTTCCTGCGAAGGAAACAACATTTTGAGCGAATATCTAATCTCTTAAATCTTCGTCAGGCATACATAGAGGTGGCTGTGTGTGAGATAGAGAGAGAGAGAGAGAGAGAGAGAGAGAGAGAGAGAGAGAGAGAGAGAGAGAGAGAGAGAGATTCCCCCTCCTCCCCTGCTATGGTCGTCGCCTGGTACTTAGAATACTATGATATTTTTGTGGTATAATTTCATGACATCTTGGTAGCAGTTGAGAGAGGACTGGTTCTCCCAGCAATGAACAGGATTTAGTTACTATATACCTAGGATTGTAGGCTGGAGTAGTAGAGTATAATAGGAGATATGAGACGTAAAGAGTAGTGAATGATAGAGAAAATAAAGGAGAATATAGTTGACGATAAATATGGCGCCACAAGAACATGTAACACATAACTCAAGTCTTAGACGAAGATTAACACTTCACTTGACAGAATTATTGAAGAGCTTGCAAGACCCAATTAGTTGTTGCTAACTGAACATGGACCGTTGTGACGTCTTAAGTTCGACCGGATGACCAACAAACCGCAACACACTGGCTCATCACGGACGTAAGGGAAGTTTAAAGCGATCGTAAAACAGTAAAGGAGAAGTGAAAGCGGCAACGTTCGCGAGTGGTTCAGTAAGAGTGCTTCAACCCGGCCTCGAGACTGTTTCGTATTGGTGATTTGGACGGGGACTGAAGCAGTCGCCTGCCTTCAGTCGTGCCCAACATGGCACACGGCCCTTGTGCTGGCGTGTGTGCTGATTGATATACCATGATGTGACCCAATAGAGGGGTCAGGGGGTAGGGCCAGTGGGTGCAGAGTGCCAGCCATGGGAGGCCCAGGGGCCAAAGTGTTTTGGTTCGAGAGGTGAATGACGGCAGTGTTTCTTTAGCTCCAGTTGTGCACGAGGGATCATTTCACTGTCGAACTCTTTCCTCAACTTCCTGGGAGGTGCACCACCTTGAACACCCGGGGAAAGCCTGTGCACGTCTCTTTATCATGAGGTAATTGTTCGTAGTGTATGACGTATATAAGAATGTTGATCAGTATAATTTGACGCTGTTGGATCGCCTTCCAGAGGCACTAGAGTTAATTGTGAACTGTTGCTGGTGGTCAATGAGGTGTATCGATCCTGAAGCGGAGAAGCGAAGGTCTAGTTCCTCCTCCGTCAGTATCCTCGGTGATGCTGGTGATTCAGTGGAGACTAGTCCTGGTGATCCGTGGTGTCTAGCGCCTGGTGAGGATCCTGTGATGACGTCACCTGGTATTGGTGAATGTGGATCGAATATAGACTTACGTTTTGCTTTAGAAAATATTATAACGATATGTGTTTTGCAGACCCCACTAGTGGCTGGTCTGGTCGTGTGAGTGAAATTATAAGTAAGATATGTTCTTATAAAGTTATTCTGAGAAGCTTTTAGTTCATGATCTGTTCACCAGAGGCCCTCCACCCCCGATTATCTTTTTTATATGAAAACTGCGAGTAAATGTTAAGTAAAGTAAAATCTTTGTTGTTTAATATGGATGACTATACGCTTCGACGTAGTAAAAGCTGTCTGGCTTTGACTGGTTAAGTAACATCTGCA